>WOVY01011316.1:0-143155 GCA_013436015.1 Rhipicephalus annulatus | reverse complement strand
CGTGTTATGTGGTGCTAATGAAAATAGAATTTACCCTATTGGACAATGCACTGTTCGTGTTCTGATCGACGGAATTCGTCACCATATACAATTGGCTGTGCTTTCTTCATGTGCTCATCCGATTATATTGGGCTGGGACTTCCTGTCAGCCGCTTCCGCTGTCATTTCGTGTGGTCCGCCCGTTATTCGCATTACGGACACTGAAAATTCTAGTGCTTACGATTTTTCGTCGCCTCACCTTGTTGCAGCTGCAGACTTTGTACTGCCCCCGGCCCAAGAACGTATCCTCACCATTAGATCCAGCGATACCATTGACGGTGACGCAGTGGTTGTCCCCGATCAGCGCTGCATTTTCCGAGGAATCGCCATCGCATGTTGTCTAGTGCGGTTTTCGCGTGGTCATGCCAGTATCACCGCCTACAACACGACAACAGAGCCACAACTACTGCCAGAGGGGTCCACTGTTGCCAGCCTTATCGACATAGCACCGGTATGTGTCGTCACTGTATCGTCTCCGCCGTCAGTCGCTAAGTGTACGCCACCAGGAGGCTCATCTAATGCGCTTAAAGCCACTTTGAGTCCATATCTCACTCCAACGCAAACTAATGACTTAATGGCCCTTTTAACAAAACACAAGACTTGTTTTGACGTTTGTTCGGATGGCTTAGGTCAAACTACGGTGACCTCTCATCACATCGCCACAGACGGTTCTCGTATTATCCGCCGTCGCCCTTACCGCGTGTCGTCTTCAGAACGCAAGGTCATCGAGGAACAAGTCAATGACATGCTCGCACGCAACGTTATCAGGCCTTCCACAAGCCCTTGGTCTTCTCCTGTTGTCCTAGTTAAGAAAAGGGACGGATCAGTGCGATTTTGCGTTGATTACAGGGCACTAAACAAAATTACGCGCAAGGATGTATATCCTATGCCTCGAATTGACGATGCACTTGACACCTTACAGGGTGCAGAATATTTCTCAAGTCTCGACCTACGATCTGGGTATTGGCAGATCCCGATGCATGAGTCTGATAAAGAGAAGACAGCGTTTGCTACTCCTGATGGTCTCTTCGAATTCAATGTGATGCCTTTTGGGCTCTGCAATGCCCCAGCCACATTTGAGCGGATGATCGATACGGTGCTGCGTGGCCTAAAATGGAAGACCTGTCTTTGTTACCTGGACGACATCGTCATCTTTTCATCCAGCTTCTCGCAACACCTAGAACGTCTAGACGAGGTGCTCACATGTCTAGCCAAAGCCGGTCTCCAGCTAAATACCAAGAAGTGTCGGTTTGCGAGCCGCAGCATCAAAGTGTTAGGCCACGTTGTCAGCAAGCTTGGCATCGAACCTGATCCCGACAAAGTGGCCGCTGTGCTGCACTTTCCTAAGCCCACCACGCTCAAAGACCTTCGCAGCTTCCTCGGCTTAGCCTCTTACTTCCGCCGTTTTGTCCGTGATTTTGCCACTATCGCGGCTCCTCTTCACAAACTCCTGACCACAAGTGCATCATTTCTTTGGACAGATGACTGTGAAGCTGCTTTCCAGACCCTGAAGCGATGCCTCACGTCAGGGCCAGTTCTTCGCCATTTTGATCCCACAGCCCCTACTATATTACACACTGACGCAAGTGGGCACGGAATCGGCGCTGTCCTGCTGCAGCGTGACCAGGCTTCACAAGAGCAAGTCGTGGCTTACGCGAGCCGTACTCTCTCCCCAGCGGAACGCAATTACAGCATCACTGAACAGGAATGTCTCGCTATCGTATGGTCCGTGCAAAAATTTCGCCCCTATTTGTATGGCCGCCGCTTCACGATCGTCACGGATCATCATGCGCTCTGTTGGTTGTCATCATTAAAAAACTTGTCAGGACGCCTCGGTCGTTGGGTGCTCCGACTGCAGGAGTATGACTACAGTGTCACATACCGGTCGGGTCGCAAACACCAAGATGCCGACGCTTTGTCACGCTGTCCCCTGTTGCAAAATCATGACGCATCTACCTGCTGCGCAGCACCTCCCAGCCAAGAGACCAAGCAGATGACCAGTCTTAGTCCCATCGAGCCCACTGCACCGGATGACTTCCTTCAATCCGCAGACCTCACCTCGCTCCAACGTGCAGACACATACTGCCGTACAATCATCGATCGGCTCACCGGCTCATCTCGTGCTCACCAACAGCCGCTTGCGACGACAACTCACGCGTTTCAAACTTCATGACGGAACGCTACTTCGACAAACTTACCATCCTCTCGGTAGCCGATGGGTCCCGGTCATACCTCGCTCACTTCGACTCCAAGTCTTAGAAGCCTTTCATGACGACCCGACGGCTGGCCACTTGGGTTTTCATAAACCTACGATCGCATTAAGACTCGCTGCTTCTGGCCTGGCCTCTCCACTAGTGTTTCCAGGTACGTCACTTCCTGTTCATCATGTCAGCACCGAAAACGTTCGACATCTCTTCCCGCCGGCCCTCTACAACCTCTCCCGTGCCCATCCGCTCCCTTCGAGTTCGTCGGCATAGACTTATACGGACCCCTCCGCTTACCGCCGCCGGTCACCGCTGGATTGTTACTGCCGTAGACCATCTTACTCGCTACGCTGAGACGGCAGCTCTTCCTACTGGAGCTGCCAGCGAAGTAGCCGACTTTGTTCTGCGTGCCATTATCCTGCGCCACGGCGCCCCTCGTGTTCTCCTGAGTGACCGTGGCAAGACATTTCTTTCTCGTGTGCTCGCTGAAGTTTTACAGGCCTCTGACACAATCCATAAGACCCACCTCGGCATATCATCCGCAAACAAATGGTCTTACTGAGCGTTTTCATAGAACTTTGTCAGACATGATCTCTATGTATGTCCAACCCGATCACAAGAACTGGGACACAATACTACCTTTCGTCACGTTTGCCTATAACACTGCCCTACAACGCACTACAAGTTACAGCCCGTTTTTTCTTGTGTATGGCCGTGCACCATCTTTTGTTCTAGACACCAGCTTTTTGTCCACGCCTTCTGTCCCATCTGCGTCCCTTCCGGAAGAATTCGCTGCCCGTGTCAACCACTGCCGCACAATCGCCCGCGCCAACACCTCTACCATTCAGGCCCAGCGAAAAGTTCGTTGTGATGCGACACGTCGAGTTGTGTCATTCTACCCAGGCGACGAAGTGCTCCTCTGGACACCTGTTCGCACACCCGGCCTCTGTGAAAAATTCATTCCACAGATACCTGGGTCCTTACACCGTGCTTGAACGAACATCGGCCGTAAATTATCGCGTCGCTCCGGTTACTTCGGCTTCTGATCGCCGTCGTCGCGGGACCGAGATCGTCCATGTGTCTCGCCTGAAACCTTACATCCGGCGCTCATACACTTACTAAATGAACGTCTTGCAGACCGCTTTCGTGTAGGGGGGAATAGTGTGAGCGCTGATTGTGTTGCTCATCATTTTCACTTTCACCTGCGCATACAAAGCACCGTGATCATCATCATCGTAGCCGCTCGCTGCTTGTTCGGTGGCTGGCTCGCGCGTCTGGGTTGACAATAAAACGGTCGCTCCTTCGTACCTGACGTCGTCTCACAATATTATAAATATATATATATATATATATATATATATATATTTATATATATATATATATATATATATATATAGTCAAAACCAAGAACGACGCTGGCGCTTCGGCGCACGAATAGCTAGAGCAAGGAGGAGGAATACGAAGTAGAGAATAAGAACAGCTGGCCCTGGATCAGGTGTTCTCTCTTGTTCTCTGTCTCGCTCATCACAATGGCGCAGTCGGCGAAGAATAAGTGTTACGTCCCGGCATCATCATCCAGGACAGCCGTGATAAGCGCCGCTTGAGGACGGCGTCAAGGCCTTTTCGGCAGCTGTTAATCTGCCGCCACTGCCCACCGCCGTTCAGGAACGGCATCAAAGGTCTCCTCGGCAGCTGCAGTACACGTTACCGGTACCATTTCACAAGGGACGCCGTCAACACATCCTTGGCTATGGATTCTGCTATCAGCGCAAGCCGACAAATGAACCCTCTGCGGGAAGCCACCGGTACGTGTCTTCATGGTTCGTCGGCAGTGCGGGCTTCTCCATCTAGGAGCGCCGTTCACGCTTCTTTGGCGCTGAAGTCAACAACACGGATGCCGCTTCAGCTGCCCATCGGACCATCAGTGGACAGTATCCATGCCTCCTCTGTGGTACCAGGGCATCACCCAATGGACACTGTGCTACCACTTCTTGGCCATAATACGCACCAGCTCCTGTCTTTTGGGAATGCGGCTCAAGCTTCCCATGGCCTACATTCCCGTTGCCGCAATCTTTCAACATACAAGCAGCCAGGGAACGCCGTCCAGGCTTTTCTGCTCGTCAACCTCACCGGCGTGAGGGCTGTGACCGCTACTCATTCGAAGACCGCGATCACCAAGCCTCGACAATGACCCGGGTCGGGCGCAGCCTCGACCCGGGTCATTGTCGAGGCTGCGCAAAGGGCACGCGAACAGGTGCCTTGTGTTAGCAAGCCCTCCGTGGCCTTGTCCGAGAAGGAGCGCAGGTTCCTCGAAGGATTCGGTGCGGGCAGGTAACCCGAACAGGTGCCTTGGATTAGCAAGCCCTCCGTGGCTTAGTCCGAGAAGGAACGCAGGTTCCTCGAAGGAATCGGTGCGGGCAGGTAGCTTTACCCTTCTGGTTCGGTTTCTTCTAGATTTTTCTTTGCTGTTTTTCAGTGCCTTTGTATTTGTGTTGTTTGTTTTTGGTTTTCTTACTCATGTTCTGCTCTTGTGCCATGGTCACTGTCTCCTCTATATATTTTCGTGCTCTGCGCAATAAACTCAGTTGGAAGTTTGCGCTCGTGTCTTTCGTGTCCTTCTTGTCTGTGTGTCGTCGTTTTGTTCTCGCGCAATAACTATCGTAAGGTTCCAACTTTACGACCAGCGGGACTACTGCAACCAAAGGCGCCCTTCCATCCAATTGGCATGGACTTGCTGGGGTCATTCCGCACGTCTTCGTCTGAAAACCGGTGGATTGTGGTCGCTACCGACTACTTAACACGCTACTGTGAAACCAAGGCGCTTCCAAAAGCAACCGCAGCAGATGTCGCCCAATGTTTCGTGAACAGCATCGTCTTACGTCACGGTGCTCCAGCTGTCGTCGTAACTGATCGTTGGACAGTTTTCACCGCAGAGATGCTGCAGGAAGTCTGGTGATTAGGTGGCACGAAACATCGTAAAAAGACGGCTTACCACCCGCAAGCAAACGGGCTGACTGAACGACTCAATAAGACAATTGCAGACATGCTGTCAATGTATGTGTACATCAATTACAAGAACTGGGACGCCATACTTCCCTACGTAACTTTTGCGTATAATAGTGCTGTTAAAGAACGTACCGGTTTCACACCTTTTCGCTTAGTCCACGGTCGCGAGGTCACGACGATGCTCGACGCCATGCTCCTGCCCGACAACTTAGGAATATACCGCACCGATGCCGCCAAATTCGCGCAGTGTGCAGAAGAGGCCCGTCAAATTGCTCGTCACCGTATTCAAAATCACCCAAACTGCAGACGCACGCCGCTACAATCTTCGTCACCGTGAAGTTATTTCAAGCCGGTGACGAAGTCTGGGTGTGGGACCCCTATGCAACAACGTGGCCGTTCAGAAAAGCTTCTTCGCCGCTACTTCGGCCCTTACAAGGTCGTACGACGTCTCAGTGACGTCCATTACGAGGGTCTCCAAGGAGGGCAGTTCGAGACGTTCCCGTTTCACCCCGCGAACTGAAGTCGTTCACGTTTCACGGCTGAAATTATATTTCGCTCTGTGAATCACCAATGAGTGACTGACTTTATTCGTCTCTCCTTTACATTCATTCCTATTTTTGTTATTTCTCATTTAACTCTTGGCTCCACCAGCCAACTATGTTATTCCGCCTTACGCCTCTCATTTTGCTTGCATGGTATTTTCTTCTCAATTTCTTTTTCTTTTTTTGCCTTGATGTACAGCATTGAGACGATGCTTCTTGGGAGAGGGGGTAATGCCACCATTGATAAACGAGCCGCTGTGGCTGATACCCGTTTTGGGCTTCGAAGAAGAGAACATTTTCGTTGCTCTGGTTCGCGTGAACTCCTGGCTGCAGGTCTTGTTTTTGCTTGCGACAATATATATATATATATATATATATATATATAATATATATATACATGGTCCAGTTGATCCTCCATGAGCGCTCACAACGTGGTTTTATTTCGACGATTCGGCCTAGAGTCTGGCCTTCATAAGGATTAAAGATACAGTTTATTGGTGCTCAGCTGTATACAATCTCAAATCAGAGGGCAAGGAAAGAGGAAAAAAAGGAAAAAAAGAAAAGAAAAAGAAATAAAGATAAGAAGAAAAAATAATATACGGTGGACTCCCCTCGGGCGCCCCCCTTCCACTTTTCCTTCCACTTTCCCCTTCACTCTTCCCTCCACTTCCCCCTTAATCTCTCTCGCCCTTCTCCCCTTCACCTTTCTGATGTCAGCAATTTGTGTATGTTTCCTTTCACTAACGCATTCCTCCTGATCAGACGGCGCCTCCTTGCACTGGCGGTTCGGTGTGGGGCAAAAAAGAGCTTTTTTAGGCAGTCCTAAGACTTTAACTACCCTTTTTTAGGAAGTGCTAAGCCTTTAACTACTCGGAGTCCCGTAAACAACTCGTCGTAGAAGGAGGGGTGCCGCGTATTGTGGCAGAGGCTGGTAAGCGGGCATTTTAGGAAGTTCTAAGCCTCTAACTACTCGGCGCCCTGTCAACATTTCGCCGTAAAAAAAGGGGTGACCCGTATTGCGGTAGAGGCTGGCAAGCGGGCGCAATGCGAATTCCTTGCCCGCCTCTGGATTACGCGTGTAGTGGGGGGCCTTCCGGCTGTGCACAGGGTTGCTGTTGGGCATGTCATGCATGGCACAATTGATTGGGGTAGTAAAATAAAACAGAAAACAGACGACAGCTGCACTTAGAAAGAAGAGTTACACTAGGAATTGTTTTGGGTTGTCCAGTGCCCTTCGCAGCTGCAGTGCCGTCAACTCAGTTACTAGTTTCATTGTTGCCGTTATTGTTTCTAATGCTTTAATTGCTGCAAATGTACCAGGATTCTCATTTATTCCTCTATCGAGGGTGTTAAATCGGTGGATAAGTTATGACTCTCGTTGTTCACGTTCTCGATTTGATTTAAATACCGTCTCTAAGAGCGTTACTGATAGTTTGTCGAATGCATGGTCGGGAAGATTTAAATGTTTTGATAGAGGTAGACTTGGGGATGATTTCGCATGGGCTCTGTGATTATTGAAGCGAATCCTAAATGGTGTTTGTGTTTGTCCGATGTACTGCAAACAGAAACACCATTTAGGATTCGTGAAACATTCGAGCACGTGTAGGCTCATATGAGGAACACTGTGCTCTGAATATCGTAGACTGCCGACAAAACGAGCGTATGATTTAATCACAGTTTGATAGTTCTCCTCTGTTTGTAGATCGCCAGTAGCCACTTTGGATGTAACGCAGCTCAAAGCGCTTAATGAGAAAAAAGGTAGACGGATTCATGCAGATTCCGATTGATATATTTTGGGGGGAGGGAGGTCCGCAGGCTCTTGAATGAGTGAATGTATCGACGCTAATTTGGCATGCCTGCATATTCACACGTGAACCATGGCGCGTAGCAGGTGCGTCCACTGATAAAGGCTAAGAAACACATTAAACGCGCTGAACACGAGCAATTACACGCTTTCGCAGACTCGGGCGCGCGCACTCCCGATGCAGACACTTCTAAGATCTTCAGTACTATGGGACTACAGCGCCGCCGCTACTGTCACCCGCCAGAGAATCAGCCGGGATGCGGCGCAGCCGCCTCGTTCACTCCACTGCCCCCTTCTAGTACACTGTAGTATAGGGAACAGAAGCTCGCGCTTGCGGACCGATGACAACACCGTGCTTGGCCCTGACGGCGAGCTCCAAACACTGAATGACAGATGCGGGAGAGGTCACAGATGAGTGAGTTTGTTTCGACGAAACGGGAGCGCGTGCGATGATTTGCTCGGAGGATTTCAAGCTGGACGGACGTGCCCTTGCGATCTCCGACGCCAGTGTAGCTCCCGCTGACTGGTTTGCCCTCCGCGGTCTCCTGACGCCGTGCAGCTCTTACTTTGTGGTGTCCCGCCCTAGACTGCTTCGACCGGATCCCCACTTTCCTATTTTCAATTTTCTGTCGCTTGCCTCTCTATTTCTTCATCAATTTCTTTCTATTCTTTTTATCCCTCCTTAAACCCCACCCCTAGCGATAAGGCACTGCACCGTGTCTTCCTGAGGCAAACAGGAATTAGAGGCCTTTTTTCTCTTCCTTACAACCACAACCACCACCACCGCGTGCGACACGCGCGCACAGCGTTCCGCAGTCGCTGCGGGGAACTTGGCACCGTTCCCTTAGCTTGCCGCGCTGAAAATAGACGCTCACTATTCGAAGTTGTCTTTTCGCGATGAAAGAAGTGGTCTCACGGAAGCGTCGGCGAGGTCCTAAGTATTGTGTTGTGTGCTGTCACAACAATGCAGAAAACACCAAAGAATGCTCTCCACGTGTAAAGCTATCAGTTTTCCCTCTAGTCACAACTGGCGAACATAGCCGCGTTCGCCAAAGATAGAGCAAGAATGACACGAGAGAGTGACGCAACTTTATTAGAGAAAAACAACATCCGACGAGTTGTTCAGGGATCTGGGCAGATGTCCCCGCCTAGGTATCAGCCGTGAACACCTGAGCTCTGGCAGCTTCGGCCCTCTGGACGGCCCACAGTTGGTTTTCGAGGGCATGATTGAGCAGGGCACTCTCCTAGAGCGTTCGGTTCGAGGCTGTGTTCCCATACGATGCCCCACCTCTGCCACACTCCCATAGCATGTGTTCCATGGTCGCCTTGGCTTCGCAAAATTTGCAGCGCGACGCATGAGGCTTTGGGTAACAGGTACGGAAACGTCTTGGTCTGCAGCTGTCGCAACGTGACCGCCTGCTTTTTTCACTATTTGGTGTGGTGGTGAAAATTTGCACCTAGCCAATCTGTTGTGCTAGGTAATGTATTTAAAACTGGTGAGGTGATCCTCCCACTCCCATTCCTTGCCCAACGTCGCGGCCGGAGCGGCGGTGGTGATGGTGGCGGCTCGGCCCGTAAGCCCTCGAGCTGCCAGTGGGCCGCCTTGTTGCCGGCGAGTGAGGAAGTGTGGACGGGTGCCCAGAATGCATAAACATCCCTATAGGCACCTGGCAACGCAGTTTGCGAGATCTGATGGTAGCGCCATTCTTTTGTCTTTATTCATTTCTTTTATATGCTAAACTGGCATTTTTATTTAGCTTAAATTTGAAGCAAGCAAGCTGAGAAACAATTCTCAAGAGATGCTCGTAGATTCATTGGGGAGTTTCGACTTCCTGTGTAATAAGTATTAGTGTTTTCTGCTTGACAGAGATGCCTGCGAAATACATTTTATACCACGCGACATGCTCACATCCACGCCCATTATGCTGTGCACTTGCTCGTTCCGAGTGAGAACCGTAGCATGCAGATGTATGGGCTGTGTTGACGAGAAAGCGCCAGTGGGGGCGCCTATGCGATAACTCACGTCTTACTGGGAACAACACAAGCAAAACCAGCCGCGTGAGCTTATGGCTGTCATGCACCGCCGCAAGAAAAGCATACTCTTGGTACGCAAAACGTTAACGAGCACCACAATGACGGCACGCAAGTGGGCATGGCAGGTGGAATATTTCAAAGACGATAGTCTTTCTTAGAGACCTTCGACGCAAATATTTTGGTCTGCCTGTCTGTACACTTGTCTGTTTGTCCACACTTAACGTCATCAGGTACTTGATACGGTTGACCACATCCGTAGCGCCCACCTATGTTGCTCAAGATTGAGCGTTTGTGCTTGTGCAATTGTCAATTAAAATCAACTATTGCGCATGCCTGGTGCATCCTTACAACACGTATATATTCTGCATATGCGTCTTTTACTACAAAAGGCATACATATGTAATTTCAACGACCATATCATGGCTCTGAGATGGGCGCGCACGCCCGTCTCAGAGCCACGCGCTTTGTTTCACAAGAAAACTGCCAGATGGTGCTCATGTCTCCCGGGTGACGTGACTTGATGCGCTCGTTCGCCACCGCTGCACGCTCTAGCCACTCTAACGCAGCACCTTCTTAATACCACTCACCGAATTTCTGGCGCAGAACAATAAATAAACGTCTTGTTCACTTTCTCTGCACGCAAGACTACCGTCTTTTGACGGCAATGGCAAAAACATGCAGATACGGGGCCATTTTTTCCGTATTTCACAAGCGTCTGTATTAAGTAGAAAGAAGACATTATAGCAATTTACAAACTGTCAATTGCCATTTTGGAAAAACAACAGATCTACAACTTTACCATCAAAATTTTTACCTAGCTACGTTGTTTTAAAAGTTAGGTAGGCCAGCCTAATTGGGCAATTAAAAAGAACAGCAGGTAAGACAGCTTTGCCCTAGGAATGTGCCAAGCTAAAAAGGGCGTATGACTACGAAGCTTTTTTAGTTTTATCTTTCTTTATGCATCTGCATTGCTTTGTATATTCCCTTCTTTACTTTCTTTTTTTCTTTTATTTTTTATTCATCATACTTTTCATCCCAATTTCTTCTTTCTCACTCGCTACTTTTCGTTTTGAAATTTGAAACTTTGTTTTATTTAAGGTCTTCTGCAATAACATTATCATTTAGGTGAGTTAATTTCCTTCTCCTCGACAAGCTTCTATAATAACCTAGGGGGGAAGATGTTTGAGGTTCGGGGTGGGTCCCCTTGAGTGCACGGTGGCAGCGCGAAGGATGAGCCGTAGTCCGGTGAAGAGACGCTTTATTGCAGCCTCAGGCGACTGCCCGAGTCGAAGCCTTAACATCTGCATTTATTTCAGATTCAAACATTCTCTTTTCAACCGGTTGAACAAAGAGTCTTCACAAACACCCATCACATGTTTGGACTCGCATCATCAAACCCAATCGCAAAAACACCTTCATAACAGATACTACATTGGTTAAAACCACGTTACCAAATAAAAGACGCAACGGGATAGATTCTGCACGTGTGACACTTTCTCCCACGCCAGGCCATGCTGCCCCATCAGCCGACTTCCGTCGGCAGCCGTTCTCACGCACGTGCCCCGTCAGTTCTCGCATTATTGTTGCTTCGTAGAAGCCTCCCTAAGAGCAGTGGGTACACCGTTGGGCTCCGTGCACATACCAGGTGTGCATGTGACAGCCAGGCGCCCCGACATCCTAACAGCACTCGGAAATGACGGACAGGCGGGGAGGTTATGCTCGTCTCCGTGCCGCCACTATGTCTCGGTCAACGAAGTGGTCGCGTCCCCCCGTCATTCTCAATGACACGCGTGCATGCCAACAATGACTTAAACTGAGACGGTGGCGCCTGACCTGCCTCTTGCCAGACGCTTTTCCGAGAAATCCTTCTCCTTCTAATCCCGAATGGGGGGTGACCTTGACTGCACCGCTCGTGAACCGTGTGAACGAAGAAGTCTCCTTTCTTTCCCGTGCTCGGATCGTCTGCGTTCGCCTTCGCGGAACCGATCAGCTTCGTTAGTTTACGGGACGGGAGCGGGCTACGCGCTCTGCATCAGCCGCATTATTTGCGCCACAAGCAGCACGCCGGTAATCGGTGCCTTATACTAACTCCTCCTCCCTCAAGAGTGTTACTGGGTACTCGATGTCCAGTAACGCGGTGAAAAAACAAACAAAAAAATTGCTTAAAAGAAACTCACTCTCGGCGCGCGCACATGCGTGAACCGATTTTCTCTTCAATCTCAACAGAAGAACTTTTGCTTCCTTCTGCGAAATAGACACGGCAACACATATACATAATGCCCTCAAATAGTCCTCCAAAGGAAAACACTCTCATAACGCACAACAGTGAACGATTCATTCAGAATGTTCAGTCCACAGCGACAGTCAGTTCGCATTGGGTTGTCACAGGGCACACGCACCGTGCATAGTCCAGTGGCATATTGTCTTTTAAACTCACAACACCACATGGTCATTGTCCCAACACGAAAGACCCACTCCATGCGCCCTCCAGGCCCCGCGTGACACACTCAAAGAGAGCGACAGACCCAGTGGTATAGATATACCTAAGTCTCAACGGATCATACCAAGAAAAAAAAATTATAACAAGCGCACTTCACAAACGCTATCTTATTTCATCCACAAAATTATTCCTACACAACACATAAACTACACCTAAAAGCAGTTCTAAAATTAGGAGACAAGATTTTCACATCACGCTGGAACTATTAGTCTCTTCGACACACTTAACAGCACGCATAACATTTAAACGTGCGATGCAAACTCCTGTAAAATCATTCAATTCACAGAAAATACTTCAGTGGCTACACAACAACAACAACAAAACTCAACCATATGAAACAGACAAAACGCCACCTTGACTCTAAACAGTTACAATCACTTAATCCAATGACCAGCCGAGACGCGAAAGAGCATCAGCAGCCTTTAATATGAACAATTTCTATGTCGTATTTTTGGATCGCCAATGCCCACTGCGTTAGCCTAGCACTTTAGGGAGGCGCACGAGTCAGAAAAGTCAACGGGTCATGATCAGTCATTATTTTGACTTTTGTGCCAAATGACCATGTTCCCAATGACTCAAACGCCCACGTAATTGCATACGCTACTCGTTCAATCGTAGACCACTTTTGTTGCGACGGGTTCGATTTCTTACTGAGGAATGCAACTGCTTGTTTATGCTCACCTATCCTTTGGGAAAAGCAAGCCTCAATGGACTTTTCCGATGCGTCCGTGGCCAAACAAAATGATTTGCTTGGGTCTGGTGCTGCGAACCCAGGAATCGACGCAAGGGCCTATTTAACTGAATCCAACGCAACCTGAGCCCTCGAGTTCCACGCCAGAGTGTTCGGAATTTTTTTGTTTGTCAGTGCCGTCAGTGGCAACACGAGTCTTGAATAGTGCGGCGCGTAGTCCCAGTAGTAGTGTAGAAGCCCAAGGACACTGCTCAGTTCACGTTTTGTGGTAGGAGGCTTGAGCCCTCGGATAGCGCGTACTCTGTCATAGTCCGGAGCATGTACACCTAACCCCCCCTCACATGCTCAAGATACTTTACTTGCGGCTGGGCAAACTTGCATTTCAAAGGGTTTACCATGAGACCTGCTTCCTGAATAGTTCGCAATACTGCTTGCAGATGGCGCATGTGTTCTTGCCAAGTCTCCGAAAAATAGGCTATATTATCAATTTATGCACATGGATACGAACGATGATTGCTCTGCATCTCATTTACCACTCGCTGGAAAGTAGCCGCTGAATTGCGCAACACGTAAGGCATTACCTTCCATGCATACAAGCGACTGGGCGTTGCGAAGACTGTCAACGTTTGCGATTCTTTATCTAGCGGTGTTTGCGAGCACCCGTGGGTCATGTCCAAAACTTATATGTATTTCGCCCTAGATATAAAGTAAAGGAGCTCGATCACGTCTACCATATGGAACTGGTAAGGTTCTGTGATCCCGTTCAAGCACCTGTAATCTACTCATATTCTGTTGAATCCGCCCTGTTTAGCCGCACATACCACTGGCTGGGCAACGGCACTCTGCAGCAGGTAAAGTCCCACGCTAGCAAGTTGTGCATATGCCGCTCAACTTACACCCTTAAAGCCATTGGTACTTTGTACATATGTGGTCGTGTTTGCTTAGTGCTGGGTGATATTATGATTTTGTGCTCGCCCAGTCTACTTCGGCCAGGTCGTTCCGACATAACCTCTCTGCATTCCTTTATAATTGCATTGAGTTCTTCGCTTTGTACCGAACTCAGGTCATTTGCCAGTGAGGTCACGCAAATTTCTTCGAAAGGGCTAATAGCCTGCGATGCCATCACGATGTTTCCGAACTCGGCGTCGGCCTCAAATACCACCGCATTGTTATTGGCGCGCGCGTGATATTGACAGAGCTTATTAGCAAGGACTAACCTCTTGGCCCCCGCTGCGTCCACTATAATGTAACTGTCTGTCCGAGTTTTCTCTTTGAAAACCACAGATCCTTGCCACTTCGGCTGTAGTTTGCTGCCGCCCTCACTCTGCATGACGAGAACCTGATCCCCTACCGAAAAGTCCTTCCGTGAGGAGCGAAGGTTATACTACTGCGCATACAGTTTCTGG
Organism: Rhipicephalus annulatus; assembly: GCA_013436015.1. Taxonomy (NCBI): domain Eukaryota; kingdom Metazoa; phylum Arthropoda; class Arachnida; order Ixodida; family Ixodidae; genus Rhipicephalus; species Rhipicephalus annulatus. Next base: position 128,929 of record WOVY01011316.1, on the reverse strand, counting down.
ATTTCACTACTGCGCTCATCCACTAGTTTCGCGGCCTCACCCATCTGTTGTCTGAGCCCTTTCAGATATACAGCGGCCGGTTTTGCTTAGTCCAATCAGAGGAGTTCACTCGCCCGTCCACGATTTGCGGAGAATGCTCAGGGGACGATGTGGTGCACGCCCATACATAAGATAGAACGGTGACTTACCAGTAATCTTGTGTGCTACCTCGCGGTATGCCCACAGCAAGCAAGGCCCGAATTGGTCCCAATCTCTACCGTGAGTTTCAATCACATGCAGCAGCATCCTCTTGAAAGTACCATTCCAACGCTCTACGATACCGTTACTTTGCGGGTAGTCGGGCGTCGCGAACCTCATTTTCCCTCCCAACCTCTCCATCAGCTCTGCGGTTAGTCTGGCAGTAAAATTAATCCCCTGGTCGCTGCATATGAGCTCAGGCGTTCCGCAGCGTCTAAATACCTTGATTAGCACAGGACACGTCGCCTTACCTGGCAACGCTCGATGTAGATTCACCCTTGCCCATAGTGAACATAGATCAACAACGCTTAATGCATATTTATGACCTCGCGAAGAAGGTGGCTCCAGAGGACTTATGCAGTCTATATAGATCATTTTAAAAGGTGTTTGCGGTCTGTTCATAGCTGTTATTGGCACCCGGTTGGTTTTTAGTTTCCGCGCATGCACCTGGCAAACGTGACAGCTCCGACAATGGTGCTTCACATCTGATTCCACTGATGGCCAGTAAAATAACGCCTTCATGCGCTTCTTTATTTTATTTTCGAAAAGTAACCACCACAAGGACTGTCGTGCACCAACTATTATATCTCCTTTCAGCGCGACATTGGTACCACTAATTGAAGGCATTGTCTCCCACCCAACTGCTCTTTGTGATAAAGCAACTGGCCATCGAGTACCATACCGTGTGACCCATTTCTCGCTTGCCGCCAAGCATCGACCAGCGACTCATCGCATTTTCGCTCTTGAGTGAAAAAATTCTCAGTGACCGGGCCAAGCGGCTCGCTTTCCACCGTGTTACCTTGCACCGCAGAGTTTTGATTTACCGATTGCCCTTGCTCCACATTTTACGAGCGAATAATAGCCTGCAGCTCCAATTCTATTGCATCCCTCTCCTCATCTGCTTTCTCTTCTAACAACGAGTTCCCCTAATCCTCAGCGTTAGCCTCCTGTCCGCAGATAGGTAGTTTTTCCGCTGTGCACTGCACAGAATCAGAGCCAGGGTTGGAACATGAAGACACCTGCTCGGCCTTTCCAAGTGGCAAACAGCGCTCCGGCACATTTTGCAGTGCTGCATTGCTCATCGCCTCATACTCCTGCAGATTACCTATCAACTCCTGGCGTAAGTAGCAAAGGCACTCATAATGCTCCGAAGTAGTACAGATCCACAGGTGCTTAGCTTATCAGTTACTGCACAGAGCAATGGCACACGCTGTGTAACGCTATCCGATGAGTGTGGAAGACCGAGGAGCACGTACATTAGCCGTGTGGTAACACCCTGTCAAAAGCACCTGTTAGCTTTATCGTGCCACCACTCTCGCGCAAAATCTCAGAGGCTACTTCATTCCCTCGCATCACTGTTATATCCGCACCTGTATCAATGCGCGCAAAACAGGGTTTGTCTTCCACGAAAATCTCAATCCTTAGGTCACCTATCAGCGAGTTGTTAATCAAAGCATTGTGCGCCCACAATGAAGCCGAGCTCTCGACATACGTCTCACTTCGGGGGGTTACGCGTAAAACCTCTGTATTCTTAGCAGTAGTGCCACGGGAGGACTCACAATCTCTCATTTTGTGGCCCCCTTTTCCGCAACCAAAACACAACACAGAATTAGGGGTGAAATTTGCACTAGCCGATGATTTGGCTGGCGGCCTATAATTCAAATCTCCTGGCCCTGCATTGCGGCAGCTTCCCTACCTGCTGCTGCCGAGGCTTTCTTCAAAATTGGCGGGTACTTCCGCATTATCTCTTGGCCTCAACTAACCCTTTACTTCCTGTTGAGTTACCAGCGTGCGCAGATCAACTGGCAATAACTGTTTTAGCCTGTCAGCTATCAACAACTCCTACAGGCTCTCGAACGACTGCACCTCTCTACTGTTAAGATAGTAGGAAAACATGGTCTCCAGACGCGCCATCACTTGGCTCCAAGACTCGTGTGCCTCTCTTTTCATTTCCAAGAACAATCGGCGGTACTCGCTCGGAGTCATCCGCATCTCCTTTAGAACTCTTGATTTTAAATCTGAGTACGCCGTCACCCCCAATTCAGAGAGATGAGCAACGAATGCTCGCATCGTGTCACTTAGAAATGACACAAAAATCGTGCCCTGAATATCCTCGGGTATGTTCCATGCCGCAAAAAGAGCGTCCACGTTTTTGAACAAGGCGGGAATCGTAGGCTCATCAGTAGGCATGAGTGCAAGGAGTGCCTTTAACTGCTTCGCGTACTGTCCGATACTGGTTTGCTGGTTCCAGTTTTCAGGTTCCTCTGATAGGGCACGCGACGATCTCCTCTTTTCTAGCTCAAGCTTGAGCTTCAACGCTTCAATTTCAAGCTTGAGTTCTCGAGTGCGATCTGATTAACTAACGGCGTCCCTTTCTATCACATCTCTATCTGAGTCCGCGATATCTCAGAGAGTGCCTGAACGCAAGTGCATTCAGTAAAAACAAATTTGGGAGCAGAAAGCAGGCCTCATTTCGCCGTGATGCGTCGTCCGATGCACTTGACAGCTGGAACGGCGTCCGTCTCGTCACCAACGCTATGTGCGATGACCACTTGCAATGCAGCAGGTCTCTGCCTGATCACCCCTGTCGCTGACTCAATCTGTCACATCGACTGTCCCTGCTGCTCTGCTCCTGAAGCAGCACCCTGCAGCGCCTCTCCGGCAAGTCCGTCGCTTAACGATGAACTTTTGCTCTGCTCTCGTTTACTGACCCGCAGCCGAACTCTAGGCTACAATGTTGACAGGCAGGCTCGTACCGGATGACAATGCTGCTTCTCGCAGCCCGCCAGCAGTTCCCAAAGAAGCGTGCGTCTTGTCAGCTTCCCGGACTTTAGCACCTTCCTCGCTGTGGGCTCTCCCTTCCACGTCGACTGCGCCAGTTAATTTCCTCTTCCTCGACTAGCTTCTACACTAGCCTAGGGGGAAGATGTTTGAGGTTCGGAATGGGTCCCCTCGATGACTCAAGTGCACGGTGGCAACGCGAAGGAAGAACCGTACTTCGGTGAAGAGACGCTTTATTGCAGCCTCAGGCTATTGCCTGAGTCCAAGCCCGAACATTCGCTCCTATTTCGCTATCAAACATCCTCTTTTCAGCCGGTTGAACAAAGAGTCGTCACAAACACCAATCACATGTTGGGACTCGCATCATCACAACCAATCGCATAAACACCTTCATAACAGGTACTATATTGGTTAAAACGACGTGACCAAATGAAACACGCAAAGAGATAGGTTCTGCGCGTGTGACACTCTTTCCCATGCCAGGCCGTGCCGCCTCCATCGGCTGATTTCTGTCGGCAGCCGTTCTCACGCACGAGCCCCGTCAGTTCTCGCATTATTGTTGCTTCGTAGAAGCCTTCCTAAGAGCGGAGGGTACACAGTTGGGCTCCGTGCACATACGAGGTGTGCATGTGACAGTCAGGCGCCCCGACATTCTAACAGCACTCGGAAATGACGGACAGGCGGGGGAGGTTATGCTCGTCTCCGTGCCGCCACTATGTCTCGGTCAGCCAAGTCGTCCCGTTCCCGCGTAATTCTCAATGGCACGAGTGCATGCCAACAATGGCTTAAACTCAGACGCTGGCGCCTAACCTGCCTTTTGCCAGACGCTTTTCCGAGTAAGCCTTCTCCTTCTAATCACGAACGGGGGCGACCTTGACGGCTCCGCTCGTGAACCGTGTGAACGAAGAAGTCTCCTTTCTTTCTTGTGCTCGGATCTTCCACATTCGCCTTCGCGGAACCGACCAGCTTTGTTAGTTGACAGGACGGGAGCTGGATAGGCGCTCTGCATCGCCGCATTATTTGCGCTACACGCAACACGCTGGTAATTGGTGCCTTATACTAACTAGGTGTTTGAACAAAAATAAAAAAAAGAATTTCTTTAGCACGAGAAGCCACTCGATATGCTGCAGAGGGGTCTGCTATATCCATCTTTGCCTGTAATAAAACCATCAAGGCTCCTTAACTGCAAAAGGACGAAGACTTCTCTTTGGCGCGAGCGCAGTTTGCAGCTCCCTGTGCTTTGTAAGAGCTTGCCTGCGTTACGCCAAGCGACCATCACACCACGTTACAGCAGCCCCTTCTCCCTCTCAATTGCTCCGAACCTAAATAAGTCATTCTGGCACACTCCAGAGAATTTTCAGGAATATTTACTTGGTGACATAGCCAGAAAGTGCGTCAGCTTTTTTTTAACTTTAGCTAGAGATAGGTGGGGCACCCTGTATATATTTAAAAACTTATAATATTCATTTCTATTCATTTATTGATACTGCAGTATCAAGCAGAGACGAAAGCAGGTGTGATACATTGATACATGATATAAAAATGCACAATAGTTTTAAAACACTAGGCCGCAGTGGTAGCTCAGTGGTTAGAGCATCGAACGCGTTATTGGAAGTTTTCAAATAAAATACATGATGTGAAAAATACAATGCATAGAAATAATACATTAAGGCTAAGAAAATGAAAAAGAACACAACAAAATTTACCGGCAAATAGTAAATGTAAAGTGCAAGAGAACAAGAACAAGCTGTATAAACACAAAAAGGAATTTAATTTCAAGGTGAACATTTCTTAAGCAGAACAAGATTATGCAATAATTTGAAACGAATAATTAAAAAGAACTATATTCGACTGTGTTAACGAGCTACTGGAAATATTTTTCAAAAAAAGGGCGAGGCTTGTGCTACAATATTGTCGGGGAAGTTATTCCAACAACAATAGTTCTAGGGAAAAAAAGAGTATTTAAAGCAGTTCTTTTGTGGAAGTAAAGGAGTTATTGTAAAAGAATGTCCTTGCCTGGTTTCGTAACCCTGACAATAATTGATAATAGGAGAGGAGTCTATGTTTTATTGTCGTTTAACTATTTGGTAAAATAAATTAAGCAGACAAATTCTACCCCTATTGCTAACTTATGCCAACTCAGACCGTTTGATGAGTTTGGTAATTGATGAACGACCATATGAGTTATATATGCAACAAACTACTTTTTTCTGTTATTTCGAGTTTGCTTATTTTGTTTTGGTGTATGGGTTCCAAACTTACACTGCATATTCAAGCCAAGGAGATATAATGGACTGGTATGCAAGGAAAAGAACGGAAGGAGTTCATAATTTTAGGGATCGTCTTGAAAAGAATAATTTACGCAATTCTTTATTCGTAACAACATCTATATGTTTCGATTATGACAAATTATTTGTGAACCAAAGACGCAGGTATTCATACTACTCGACCTCCGAGAGGGTGTTTCCGTTTGCCGCGTAGTGAAAAAACGTGGTTTTTTTTTGCGGGTAATTCGCATAGAGAGTGTTGTTATGACGGTCATCATTAATGAAGTTTTTTTTGCCTTTGTGAACTGGACTAAAACAGTTTGACGCATTCGAAACAAGGACATGCCATAAAGACAGGTTCATTCCCTGTCATCAAAACGTGAACAAGGGGTCCAGGACCGGTTCGAGCAAACAAAACGCCTGAGCCAAGAGAGGCCATTATCAGCTCGACTCTGTGCAAGACTTTCGAGGAAAACAAGGAGGCAGCTGGGCTATTTTCGAGGTCACCGTGGATCTGGAAAGACTGAAATCAGCGTGGTATTTCTGGTGGTCTGAAAGCTAAAACCCAAACCGGGTGTGGCTGCACCTTGCGAGGAAAAGCGAAGTCCCGGAAATTCGCAGCTACGGCCCTCCTTCTAGCACACAACAAGGAATGGAACGTGGGGTTGAAGTGAAGGAAAAGGCACTATCTGCTACAGCTCCTGCAGAGCCCGCTTCGACGACGAGGAATTAGTCAACCACTCCTCCCCCCTTTCTCCATAGGATCGCCTGAATGGAATGGCATGTTTTGACAATAAGCTGGCGAACCGCTACATTTTCCTACCCGAGCGCAGTCAAGCAAGTTGGGCACGTGTACCGGGAGCCGGTGTTTTGAACCTCACCCAATTGCCGAAAGAGTTCTGAAAATCAAGGTCATCTAAGATCATCGTACATGCGCGAAATCTTGAAGACGTGTGCGAAACGTCGGTGGAGTGCATATGTGATCATATTTTAGCATCGTGCAGACTGCGCCCTCTCCACGTTCATCGTGTGGTGTCTTTCTCCGTCTTCGTGGGTGGAGCACCTAGACCATCGAGCACTGTACTCGTTCTAGCCGCGAACAATGCGCCCAGGGTTGGCAATGTGTCTTTAGATAAGCAGAAGAATTTTGTATATTTTAAGCTATACAGTTGAACAGTTCTCTTGTACAGTTCTTGACTTCTCGTGCTTCATCACTTGATAACCTCCTTTCGAATTCTGAGTTACTAACCATGCAAATAAATTGTTGTCGTTCTTTCGAGCGCCCCGTCTGACTTGTTCGACGATGGGTCCCAGGACGAGGGCCCTCTACCAAACTGAGACCCGCGGGACCCGGAGTCGCAATACCGCCTGGTCATAATAAATTGTCACCTGCCACTGATCCCACCATAATATGACTATTTGGAAGTTTTTATTTATTCTAATTTTTTGCTCAATTGACCTCACTGTTTCATAAATCACGCAGTAATCTGCATAGACTTTAATTCTAACAATACTCATTGGTATAATCATTTTTAAACATCAACAATAATAGACGCCCAAGCACGAACCCCTGAGGTACACCAGAAACAACATCAACTCGACCTCAGCACTCAAACTTTCTTAAAGGGGCCCTGCAACACTATTTGAGCATGTATTTTTTATTGGTATTTTAGGTGCTCTGGAACGCGCCGATATCGTTGCGCAAATGGCAACGCCGGAATTGACACTTTTATAATTTTAATTCACGGGACAAACTACCTTGGTTTCAGACTGCGGCGACACGCATCGGCTATTTTCGTTATGGGAGGTGACGTAATGTCAAGTGACGAGACGACAAACTCTGTTCACTTTTGATCGGCTGGACGCGAGAAATAGCATGCAATATTTATATGGTGGTAGCTAGGCCATCAGAATGAATGCTAAAAGCACCAAAACTCTTTATATGCTTCCTCAGAAAGAGGTCATTCCTGTTTCGAAATGATGTATTTGGAGAACAACTAACACAACACAGCCTGAGAATGAGGCTATGGTAGGCTAGCAAGCAACTAAACATGGGAAGGCATGCCGCGTTTTTAGCGAGCAACAATGTGATGGGCGGTGGGCGCCGGCATTGACGTAGAACAAGTCATGCATGCAAGTTCAAAAGTAACGCTGCTCAAACTTTATGTGTGTATTTTACACAGTGTGACCGTAGGAGCGTCTTCTAAGGTTCTACATAGTTCTACTAGACGCACGTGTTCATAGTAACCACGCTAACGACGCCGTCAAGAAGAGTGGCAGGGAGGTATTGTGTGAAGACCACCACGAGGTGAGCTTTCTGAAATGTCTTTATGAGACGCGCACTGCGACTGGAAGTGGTCTTTCACGTCAGCTGGCGAATAAAATACGAAAGAGAACGCTTCTCCTCGTGGTCTACTAGAGTTTCAAACTTTGAGGACTGATAACCACACTGTCCGTGAACCAATTTCCATCATTCTTGTTGCATTCGTCTCAGTAATCATTGCTATGTGTGTTTCCGTGCTAAATAGTGCTAAATAGGGCTGTTCAAAAAGTGTCGCGAGTCTCCTTTGTAAGTTCTGCGGACTCTTTGTAGCTAATTGCCCCGCCGCAGTTGTCTTGAAGCTAAGGTACTCGGCTGCTGACCAGCAGGTCGCGAGATCGAATCCCGGCTGTGGCGGCTGCATTTTCGATGGAGGCTAAAATGCTTTACGCCCGTGTGCTCAGATATAGATGCACGTAAAGAACGCGAAGTGGTCGAAATTTTCGGAGTTCATCACTATGGCGTCTCTCATAATCATATGGTGGTTTAGAGACGTTAAACCTCACATATAAATCAATAAATTATCAATATTAGTAGCCTATCATGTGAAATTAACGCGTGACGGCTCGCTAGCGTCTATGAATTTCGTTGGGACTGCCACGCTAGCTAATATTTGCTACGAAAATTTAGTTTTTGCAACTAAGACAGCAAGGCAACAACACCGTTAAGCTCCCACCAGCCGTTGACATACAGCTCTCATCCTTCAAAGACATGCGTCAAGTGTGATGTGCAAGCGCAACTATGCTGTGCCATAAAGTGCAACACAACGATTGTCGTGTGTATTGTGCATACCAATTTCACCTATACATTTCTTCCTAAAACAACAATAATGATTTATGTGGCTTTTCGTTCCCCTATTGTAAAGTGTTCCATGAAATGCCATTACGAAGTATTTCGCAGATATGCTCAGTGAAGGACAAAAATCAACTCCGACTGGTCACTGATTGATTTGTGGGGTTTAACGTCCCAAAAGCACCATTTGATTATGAGAGACGCCGTAGTGGAGGGCTCCGGAAATTTTGACCACCTGGGGTTCTTTAACGTGCACCCAAATCTGAGTTCACGGGCCTACAACATTTCCGCCTCCATCGGAAATGCCTTCGACTGGTCAAAACGTCATCTGTAAGAGAACATGCAACGCATGATAGGTGTATTTTTACACCAGCTGCAGATACCCGTGGGAGTTTTTACGCATTTTTATCATATTTATTATTTTATTATAGACGTCCGTAGAACACTCACCATACGGGCATTGCCTGAGCACTTCGGGTGCCATATAAGGCACCGTGCCCGCAGACTCAGCGTCGTTGAATTCAAAAGGAGTCTTTTTGAAGAAACCACGCATCATCCGCTTAGAGTCTGCAAGCAGGTTGAACATTCCATGTCAGTGAAGGAATACGTGGCACGTATAAGAAGCGGCTTTATAGCATTTGCAGTGCTCGAGCTCGTTTGGTACAATATTGCGTTGGTGCTAGTGTATCTTGAAAAGAGCTCCAGGCTATGGAAGACCACCATCGTGCGCTTGGCCAGAGATAAAATTTGTTTTTTCTCCGCAGCATAAGCGCACAAAATGGCATTGGATCACATCTGCCTCCCGGGCTACCACTTCGGGTAAAGGTGGTGCCCTTCCAGTATGAAAAATATTTCTGCCTGCGGCCATGGTATGAATACACGATGGCCTCACTGACACGGTGTAATCAACCGAAGCCGTACTATTCCGGCAGCCGTCCGATTCGCGCACAGAGCATGTAGTCGGAGACAGCGAAATAACTACTCAAGCCGCCAAATCGCGGCGCGCGCTCCCCATGGCATTCTTTTCTAGATTCTAACGGATACTTAAGATTGCGGGGAGAGCCACATCGCCACAAGAACGTTCGCAGAAGCCATATGTTACGTTTTGCTTCGCGCTGATTAATTTCTATCGGGGAGAGTTGGTAGGAATGAATTGACACCGTATCTGCATGTTAATCTGCGAATGTCGTCTAAATACGATAGTCTTGCGTGCGGAGAGAGTGAACAAAATATTTATTTGATGTTGTCCGCAAGAAAATTGGTAAATGGTTTTCTGGAGGCGCTGCGTTAGAATGTCTCGAGCGTACAGCGGAGGCGAACGAGTGCATCAAGTCACGTCACACGTGAGACATGAGAGCCATCTGGCAGTTTTCTTCAAAAACGAAACGCGCGGCCCTGAGACGGGCTTCCGCGCCTGTCTCAGAGGTGATAAGGCATAGAACGCAAGGACGGGCAGGTGTCGTCACGATATCGCCTTAGCAAAGCGTTGGAAACACTCGCCTTTTCGTGGAAGCATTGCATGGGCAGCCAGCTTGATAACCGCTACGGTCCTTAGAATTACTCGCTTAGACATTTTCTAGTAAAAGATGCACATGTAGATTATATATGTGTTGCTATGGTGCCTCAGATATGTGCAGTTATTGCTTTTTGATTGACAATGGCACAATATTACTGCTGAACCTTGAGCTACCTTGGTGGCTGCTGCGGACGGTTTCAGCCATTTGGGGTATCGGTTGATGCAGGTTGGAAAACCCGGTGCCGTTAAGGGTGGACAAAGAGACAGACCGAAGTTTGTGCGTCGAAATTCCCCAAAAAAGACTGTCGTTTTTTTAAAAAAAACACACCGAATAGACATGAACACAAATAAGCCACCTCGCGTGTTGTTCTGCGGCAAGTTTTATCTGTTTCTATCTTTTTCGTTACAAACCATCCAGTGTACATGCATGTTGTATATGTATTTTTATTTGTCACTTTAGAAACCATTCTTGAACGGGTTGAAGATTGAGCTAGTGCGTGGCGATTCATTTGAAAAAGTGTTGACAGCGCATAGAACAATTTGAAAAAGGGCGAGAGAACTGTCTTAAAAGCACTATTTAACTGTATTGTCCCGTACATTCTCTACTCGTTCTCTGCGCTGTTAACACTTTTTAAATGAAACCAACCCTGATCCCCAAAAGGCTAAAATTCTTATATTCTTTGTCTGTGTAATGACGCGTTGTTGAAAAAAGTGCGCGAATTTTTTTCTGCTGCCTTACGTAGTGACCATCTTTTATTCTACAATTATTTTAGCTAAGTTTTAAATTTAAAATTACGTGTTTTTATACGGAAACAAAGTAGTTCTGCCAATAGTCTTACGAATAATTGGCATTGAGTATTTAATTGCCCATTTCAACATAGGACGAAGGAAGATGTGTAGTGACCTTACTACGGTGCTCTATGAATACAGCTGTGCTAAACAGCCTGAATGCATAAAGTTTTTGACATTTTTTTGTAATTGAAGTGAACGTAGTTACCTCTAGCTGAGGTGCTGGACTAGCGAAAAGTTGTTTGATGCGGCAAAGCCACAGCCGGGATGGGAGAATCGGGGTCGACAAAACTACTTGAGGCTACAAATACGCAATCTCGAACCCTGATTTTCCGTATTTTTGCTTCCCGCCAAAAAAGGAGGCACGTTGCCGCCGTCAAATATCGGTGACACACGAAATAATAACACTTGGGCTTCTTCAACGTGCGCCAAAATGTAGCTACACAAGCATTTAGCTGTTACTTTCATGTAAATGCAGCCACAAAAAAAGAAAATAAAAACGACCAGCTAAATAGACGGTAGGAGATCAGGTGAAGTGCTTCCACGTACTCATCCACACGAACTTCCGGACCCGAACACAAAAAAGACAAGCAAACGAAAAGCAATCTCTGTGCGTTACGCACACAAGTAAATACGCAACATGTAGCCGATATATTATAACAACTCCACTGAAAGTTCGCTTGACGTGCGGGACACAGAGCTGTGTATTTTTGCGCGTCAGCGTATACTAACGCTTATGGCATTTGAGCCAAAGATAGCTATACTATATCTGCCACAGTACTTTCAAAGCTACGTGAAAATTATGAAAGAAGCATTACTACGCGTGGTCCTAGTTTGCCACAACTTGAACCACACCGCTCTGCAAACTCGCATGGAAAATATATTCTACGTAGCAGCCTCTGTTGCAAGAACCAGCTTTTAAACTACCACTAAAGTTTCATGTGGAAGCAAGATGTCACATTTTAATAACGTACTGAACTTCTTTGCAGCCGTACCAAGGTGATGAACGTTTACTGTGTGTTCATAGCGCGTCTTAAACAGCTAGAAACGTGCTAACATAGTCGATATTGTGACGAAAAAGATTCACATCGCACACTGGCCGAGGCAGACAAGTTTCGCTTGACTGAGTTTACGACTGATGGGAAAAGATCGCCATCTCGAGGCGCCTTCAAGAGGCGGCCACTTTACACTTATCCGCTGGACGCCACCCCGAACGAGATGGCCGTAGCATCGGCTCACTGCCACTCATGGAGAAAGGAATAAGGTTTCCTTCCACCACACCACCAGTTAACCACGGAGGCCATGGTGTACTCGAACATGGAGCCCACATGAACACTCGGTCTGTCTCTCTGTCTGTCTGTCTGTCTGTCTGTCTGTCTGTCTGTCTGTCTGTCTGTCTGTCTGTCTGTCTGCCTGTCTTGCCGTCACTCACACAAGTGCCACTTGCAGAGTGAGTCATACAACTAGGTGGTTACAAACCGGTCACAGACATGCATGAACAAAACGACGGCTTTAGGAGCTTTACTAGCCTAGAACATTTTTAGAGTTGGGCGTTGACACAATCATTTTCTTGAATATTCGCACATGACTGTGTTTATGCAAGCATTCGTGTGGTGTGTGACCGAGTGCGTGGCTGTGAACTGCGCCTGTATCACGTCAGAGCAAGGATTCGTTCACTTTTGTGTATTTTGTTCAGCGCCACGTACAAACCACCATTATGGTAAACCTAAGAACGAAGCAATTTAATTCGATATATTGTGTACACGAGCGAAAATAGCACCGAATGAACGTGAAGACAGCAGAAAGAAGATTCACAACACAGTGGCGCCTGTGTTGCCTCTACCGTATTGCGTCTAATATATACTGCGCAGAGGGCAACTATTTCTTCTATGCCTCGCCGCAGTGATCTAGTGGTTAAGGCACTCGACTTCTAAGTATCTTATGTATAGCGCATCGAAGACGGGACAGAGAAGAAGACACATAACACAAACACCACTCAATACTTCAGGTACTACAGATAACCAACAAGCCCACCGTGCACCTCACTTGACTGCTGTTAGGTATGGCACTTTGGTCGAAATGGGGAGAGAAATCCCTGGTACTGCCAACGAGTCGCTGAGGGGCTCCTTGCCTACGGAAAGCCTTTCCAGCATGGGCATTGTCAGTCCAAGCCACCAAACCCTGTTGTCCGGCCCCGCGATGGGTTTTGGTTGCGAAACTTTTCCTCCAAGAAACAGCGGTTCGCTGTGGTCCCTTTGATGCTTCGGCCTGGGCGTGTGACTAATCGCCCCAACGACTTTTCCACGCCAGCTAGAGGACACCGTGGTGTGACAGTAGAAGTGTGGTGGCTCCTCCCCGGTCAAAGACGCTGACAATGGCGACTGCTGGTGGCCCTGTCAAAAGTGATGAGTGTCTTCCGATTGGACAGTGAAATTTTGTACCCTGTCCCTCATCACAGCTCTGGGGAAACGGGACTGTTTAAAAGCCGTCCTTGCGGACTGCTTTGCGTGCTTTTCTGAGTGAAGAGCTAGCCATGCACGAAAAACGGCTCTATGTAACTATACTTTCATATTGATCTCTCTCTAATGTAAATAAACGTCTGTACTCTGTTTTCCGGTACAAGCATTTGTCCTCGATGTAAGGGATGAGTCTGATATGGTGGCCAGCTACGAACGACGAGACCCACCGAAACCGAATGGCAACACTGCCAACCCGGAGGTCGCGAGATCGAAGCCCGGTGATGGCGGCTGTATCTTAGGTGGAAGCGAAAATGATTGAGGCCCATGTACTCACATTTAGGTGCACGGTATATAACGCCAGGTTAAGCGCGGAAATATAGGCAATTTGGTAGGACACATCTGAAAATACGAACAGCGCAACCTAGAAGTATTTATTGCGAAACTACGTGAGCAATCAGCAAGGACAGAAAAGAGCGCTCTTTTTTGTCCTTGTTAATTGTTTCTGTTGTTACGCTGTGACTGCTTTTATGGTGCGTTGTTCGTATATTCAGATAAACCCGAAGTTGTGGAACTTTGCAGAGCCCCCCTCTCTACTACAGCGTCTCTCGTAATATTCTCGTGACTTTGGGACAGTAAACTTAAAATATTATTAACTATTTGTTGTATGTTAATGGCCAAATGATGACTCTGAACTATATTTCTATAAACTACTTCGTGATGTCACCTCGCTGAACTTACGTAAACCATGTTGTGAGACATCGCCTCTTTTTGTGTCGATTGCCTTCTTGTGCCACTTTGTATCTCTGGTGACATGAACTGCGTTCATTTTCATCGGCCAGACGGTGTACCTTCGAGGCAATTTCCCCCTACTCTAGCCACACCGACATCTGCCTCTGAAAATTTCTTACTGCGAGGCAACACGGGTTAACGCCCTCAGGATGAAAATGCTTCCCACGTCATCCCACGGGAGGGGGGAAATCATGTTAATTCACGGACGGAACCCATGTAGCACTCATGTGCGAATCGGCAAGCACTATTTCTACGCCCTCAGTGCATGTGGAGTTGGAAGCCCGATAGGAGAGCCCGTTGACGCGTTCGTCCTGGTGGTGAGAGCGGCAGCTGTGTAGAATCCAGTGCGTGACGGCTCTGTCATATCAACGTAGTATACACCCGCCTTAGATCCTAATGACTGTTCGAGTACTTGAGCTTGCGCCCCTCGTCTGCCTTCGTGTGTCTGCGAGTGCATGTTTCCAGGAAGGGAGGAACGCAGAGCTTGCGGCTCCACAGCCCAGGAAGTCTGCATGTCTACTCTAGACTGCAGTCGTGTTTTATGTGCAGGTGCCCAAACAAGCGGCGCCCTGATACTGTCTACAAAATTCGCGTATATTGGTTGACTAGATGCACAACCTTTAATTCTTATTGAAGTGTTGAGCACCCCCATAGCCGACAACTTGGCATTGGAGGTGAATAGTGGTAGGTATACAGCTCTCCTTGTAGCCTTCTTAATGACGGCATCCATACTCTGGTCGTGTTAGTTTGTACTGCGAAAGTAGGACACGGAGTAAAAGATCCGGCTCAGTAGAAAGACAGACGAGTCTAAGATTATCCCTGCCCCTCAATCCGCCGCGTTTGTGGGAAACGCAGTGGATCATACGTCCTACATCTTCGCCTGTGCGTTTCAGTTCAGTAATGGTAGATTCCAGTCTAAGTCCGTTATAGATGAACAGGCCCAGGATTATGATCTCTTGGACATCCCTGACAGGAGCTAACATCAAAAAGATATGTGAGTTTGTGTCATCTTGGGGGTTGGCTCTGACGCGCAAAAGCTCTGATTTTTTAGAAGTGCATTGAATACCACAGCCGAAAGCCTAGCTATCGACGATAGAAGCAGCCCGCTGGAGATGATCCTCCATTTATCCAAGGCTACCTTCGGTTGCTCAATTTGTTATATCATGCGCGTGGAGTGAACAATGATTTCCTTCCACCCGGGCCAATTGATCTGGAAGCTGCATTACAGTGTCACGGGGTCGTGACGTGGCCGAAGACAGAAGACTTTGTGTTGGGATTTAACTGTTTATTCGGGCGAACCTGTGCCCGGTAAACGGAAAGTCCAATCACAGCAGCAGTCTTGCAGAGATAGCAGTCTTGGACTGATAGTGGCGAACGAAGCGTCGGCCTTCGATCAACAAATCGCAAGCGGCGAAGCGCGTCGGCATTTACACTCTTGCCATCGAATGTTCTAGCGTTATTGCTGGCGGTGGCGTAGGTTCCAGAATAATCTGTACCGTTCACAGAGTGGGCGTAATCTTATTGAAATGATCTACTACAGTCCGGAAGCTTCTCCAAATCGGCAGGCGTGGTTTGCACTGAGAGTCGTGTAGTGTTTTGGGACGATAACAAATTTTGGGAAATGGAACGTGCCATTGCCCCCATCTGCTTTAACTAAAGATGAAGGCACAACAATAATGCAAGAAAGTACAATGAATAAATTACGATACAACAACGATAAAAAAACGCTGTTTATGTTTGTTAACGTGCAAGAAACGGCTTGAGGCGCGCGACATGGACGACTTGAGGTCGCGATCGGCATCGTTGAGAGTTCGTGATGTCGTCGGGGACAACTTCGTTAACAAGTGGGCTGAGACATCCAACCACCCTGTACGGTCTGAAGTACAGTCGCAGAAGCTTTTCACTTAGTTCACGTCGGCCTATCGGCGTCTACACCCAAACACGTTCACCAGGCTGGTGTTCCACGCAGCGTCTTTGAAGAATGTAACGGTGGCTAATCGTCGAAGATCTAACAGCGAAAAATTGGACGGCTGGATAATGTCATCCCGCAGCATTTCATCAACTTGTCTCTTCATGGCCTCACGTTCTCGCGTCGAAACCCTGTACGGACTCTGAAGGAGTGGTCTGGCATTTTCTTCGGTTATTATGCGATGTTTCGTGATTGGGGTCTGCCAAATTTTTGATGACGACGAAAAGCAATCTTTGTATTGCAGGAGCAGGGCGTTGAGCTGTTCTTGCTTATGGTTCGGAAGTCTGGGATTGACGTCGAAAGTTGTGGGATGAGCTTGGTTTTGCAGAATTGGCGAGGGCGAAAGCACTGATGGCGTCCACAATTTCTTCAATGATTGCGACCGTGGTTCCTTTGGTCACATGTTTGTACTATTTCTGAAATTCGTGAGCATAACCGTTGCTTTGCCTCCCCGCAGCTCTGCGATTCCTCTTGCGACGCAAATATTTCGGTTGACCACAGATACTGACTGCCTTCAACAACGCCTTCCAAGTCGAGTGATTTAGGAGCGCCGACTGAAACAATGACTCTTGAGCGAGGCGGAATGATGACTTCTTCTTCCAGCACGCTCAAGGCAAGGTTTCCTGACGGCGTGGGCGGCAGTAGTGCTTCTTCTGTGGATAACGTTATCGACTTTTGTTTTTCGCACTGCATGGTAATACTCCTGTGTTACTCCCAAAGGTGTAGGAGATGACTGTCTACTGCGGGGACATTTTTGGTGGTCTGAAGTGTTTTGACAACTTGTTGCTGAATTACAGGCAAATGCTTTGCCCACACCGTATAGCTGTCAGAAAAGAGCATGGGAGACAGGTTTTGTGTTCTGAAGTTGTTCCAACCTGTCAATTTGGCTTGGCCCCACTTTTTGCGTGTTGCCTTCTCTGAAAGAGTGATCTGGAGAAGGCAGTGATCTTTACTAAGTAACTCCGTTCAGTTTCTGCGACAGAATTTTCATGTTTGTTACGAAAGACAGGTCAAGACACGTTCACGGATTACCGAATCGCCCACGCGTGTGGGATAAGCCGGATCCATGAGGAACGTCAGACGAAGTGTGAAGATTAGCTCTGCCACGTACTTTCGCCGTTTCAAAGTGCTAATCCCAATGAATGCTACTAGCGCTGAAGTCCCCAAGAATTACTAGAGGTTCTTTTGCAGCTGATTGTATAAATAATGATTGTAAAACTATTGTATAATGTCGCGCGTGGTTTTTGTGGTGGAGGGCAGTAAATAATCGTGTGTGTATGGTGGGAGCTCGGCGCTTAAGTGGCAGGACCTTGACCTGGCTGTAATCTTGCGCGTTATCGAGTGCGAGGTTGACGGCGACTCTGGTGTAGGTCTTGTTCACCAAGATACATACTGTACGATTTCCTTAAAACGAGCTATACCCAGTGAACTTAGCTTCTCATCCTGGCTCTTCAGTTGGCTAGTGACGTACCAAAGAACTACACGTAGAGCTGCAGAGGCAATCATTCTTTCCAATTTCAAAAACCCCTGAAGTTCCACTGAACAATCTCGAACTTTTTTCGATTATTTTATTATTGCCTTTCTGCTGGTGTCAGGTTGACATAGTGATTATTACTTTTTTAATTATAGGGCGCAGGCTCAGTCCCGATTTCAATAGCATCTCAGGCAGTAACAATAGCATCTTCAGGGAGGATGCAGCCAAAATGTGTTCCTGCTGGGCTGTGCCCTCACGAAGGATCTCCATTCACTATCCCGTATCCTGTCGCGGGGAACACGAGTGGGAGCGGCTTTTCCTAAATTGAACACTGGTCTTGCCCTTCACTATACTATACTAAGTTGAGTACTGGTCCTGCCCTGCACTCTCCACAACCTGCTTGAGCTAGCGTTGTAAGAGTTCCCTGAAAGAAGGCCCGATGCCTTCAAAAACTTTGCCTGGCATATCCGTAACAGTGCATTGCAGCTGTTCAAGACGGTGCTCGACAACGGCCACATGCCCGATTCATGTGCTTGCTTCCCGTGGGCTACAAGTCAGAAGACAGCCTTGACACGACCGCAGCCCTATCATCCAGGTCCACCGGCACAATTTGCTGCATCAGCTTCGAAGGGCAGCCCGTCAGCTTGGTGAATCTACAGACTGACAGAGCGAGACCAGGCTGGCTAGACTGACAGAGCCTGACCAGGCTCTGTCAGCCTGGCCAATTTTGCCTATAGCTCTTTAATATTCTTTTTTATAGTCTCAGTGCGTGCCTGAGTTCAGCGTTTTGCCGCGGTAAACCGACTTCTGTAAAAAAAGGAAAAAGAGGCCCGAAGGCAGCCCCAACCCCACCGCTCACCTTTGGACCCACCGCTCACCTTTGGATGTTTGCCAGGGATCGGAAGCCCACGAAGTTGAAGTTTGGCGTCTTCGTCTTTGTCTTAGCCTTGTCAATCGTCTTGACTGGCCCAGGCTTTTCCGGCGCAGAAAAAGGTTTCCTTGTGGAGGAAGGGGATTCTTTGGGGCCTCACGTCTGCTTCGTGTTGCTCGGTGACACCCTCGGATTGATTGGCTTCCGGTACTTATCTTCTTAGTCAGCAGCTCTCGATAGATAGCTGTCGGCACAGATGAGACAATGAGGTGCGCACTCGTGTTCAGCAGCGCCCTCGGAAGTGGTAACCACTTGAAAGCCACAGTGGCAACCACGTCTGACTGTGGTCTCAGGAAGATGTCAGCCCGATGCCCCACCGTGCCATATTGGCGACAGGCGGAAATCGTCTTCTCACAGGGCTGACCTAATTGCTGCAGTAGACACAATGGGGACTTCCTTGGCTTCGAATGTGACCACTGATAAGTCAGTTTTGCCCAACTTTCTCACACAGAGGGTGTTGCCGTGCTTCCACCTCAGATTTTGCTAGAAAGAAACTTATGTATCACTAGGGTCAATGTTGAGAACACCCTTGCAGACGTCACCAGAGGCTTCGGCGTGACCATGGAACGCTAGTTGGCAGCGCCCCACTACCAACATAATGCCCCAGAGGAGCCACTTGGCGATGGCCACTGAGTTCAGTCCACACACAATCACATTTTTATGCCATACGGGCCAGACGGTGAGTGCAACCTTTCCACAGTCACGTATCAGGTTGCGCAGAGCAGCACCGGCTTGGCCCGGAACGATGGTCGCCTTCAGATCCAGCGTTTTACGTTTCTTGAGCACCACAATGAGTTCGTAACGACCACAACGTAACGTCTGCTTCTGTCACAAAACGAGTGCTCAAGAAGGGCGCGCCGCCACATTTTCGCGACGAAACGCTGGAGTGACGCCGCGAGGTCAACGATAAAAAAAAGAAAACAAACATCCAAAGACTCCCCGGGCGCACGACTCTCTCCCTCGGAAGCGTAGGTTCGCCGATGAAACCTTCTCGCGTCGGCAGCCGAGCAAGCCCTGGAATTTTCTCGATGAAAAGAGCGGGGTGATGCTGGGTTGCGTGATCTGTCGCGGACGGCCTTCGAACCGTCTCGCCCTCTCCCCAGCCTTCGCTGCGTATCGCGTCGACGAAACGATGACAACTTTCTGGAATATCGCGCGGAAGGCATTTAATCGAGCAGCCGAGATGGGAGAGCAGGAGAAGACGGAAGTTAGCGCCAGAGCGCGTAGGGTATACCGCCGTGTAGTCGGCGAAGGTTTTGTCCGTAGTGACAAAGCAGGAGAAGAAAGTATGCGCCAGAGTGTGTAGGGTGTTCCGCCTTGTGGGCGAAGCCTTTTGTCTTCCGTGACAAAGGAGAAGAAGAGGATTTCCACTTGAGGGGTGAAGGCTAGAGCTACAGACAAGAGTGTATGTCTACCGCTATCGAGCGAAGACGCGTGGCAAGAGCTGCGTGTGTGAAGCCGACGTGTTTCCGGCGAAGAAGTTTGGAGCTTGGAGAGCGGCCAAGTGAAGACGCGAGGTTTCCTGGAAGAGAAACTTCGGGGGCAGCGGAACGACAACAACGCTGGACTTTGAGTGATTGTCGGAAGAGTATCATCCAGACTTTTGTTCCGAGAACTTTGGACTGAACAAGTTTCTATCTCTTTAGTACTTAAGTGCCTTGGTTGTTCGATGCATGCAACTGCATTGTAGTGCATATTGTTGTCTGTGTCCGTTGTTTCGAGTGTGGCTGATTGTACTGTGTAGTAGGTTGTTTGATTGTTGACATATTTGTTCAACTATTGTGCAGTGTGCACACTGGTGTATTGTTTTTATCTGCCATAATTGAGAATATAATTTTGTTTTGTTTATCAACTCTCGACTCTGACTTGTTCTTTGGGCCACAGCCGGCGTCCGCTGGTGCGCCAAATAGAACCACTTCTAAATTCTCCACACTTTCGTGGTGCGGTTAGGAGCCGATACTTCGGCAATGGGAATTAGCTCGCCGATCGCCTCCCGAATGAACGGGACCTGTGACAGCTTCAGACGCCATTGGGGTTTGATGGTTCCTCCTTTCACAACTTCTCTAGCTATGTTTTCGTGCGAAGCAGGTGTAGAGCGAAAAGCCGCTTGTTTTTGGATGGCGGCTCCGGTGTCTTAGGGGCCTGCTTTTTCTGAAGGTCGCCATATTCAGACTACATTGTACGAAAGATCTTCGGACGGCGAAACATCCTCGAGTTGTGCAGCATGCATGGTGACGATTTGCATCGAAGCAGGATCGTAACTAGACACAGTCTTAGACGCCATGTCCGGGTAAACTCCAGCTGGAGACGCCGGCAGGATTGCTGCCGCTAGGCCAGCACCACGGTGCCTGGTGGAATTTTCTAAAACTGACAAGTTCTTCAAAAACGAGCCCACTTTGATGACAGCGGTGTCCAGCTGCGTCACCGAACTTCACATGAACAAGAAGAGAAAAATCCTGGATTTCAGTTGAGTGACCACGAGTAACTACTGTCTTTAGAGGAACCGAGTTGATGCACCTTCGTTACCCACGCTCGCCTGCAGCGTCTCTACATTTTCTTTGTATCCAGGGCGCCTGATGCCGTCCATAATTTGTCGTTCGATCTCGTCTTTACTAAAAATGTGACGTGGGAATTTTCTAAAGACCATTTGACTGTACCCTTTAGAGACCCGAAAGATGAGATTATGCCCCTAATGTACAATGAGAACACAAACAAATGCTTATGGATCTCTAAATAATTAGTTATGGTACAAATCTCAGTCTCGTCAATAATGTATGAAATTAAACATACTACGTCATGTACTTTCGGAGCATAGAATGCCTTCGTATTTCTGTACAATTTCCTTTGGGAAGGTGGAGGTATTTTTTCTGATTGTGGTTAGGAACGCGAATCAGGCCTTCATACGCTGATGTTCAAGATGGTCTGATTTCGTCATAGCGCTGAAAAAAGTGTGATGAAGTAGCCAGATCAGGATGAACGAATATGCTCATGTTCGAAGTAGACGGGGAGATGTGGGCCGGGAGTTTTTAACGCTGTTCAGAAGGCGTTCGAAATTTTTCGCAGCTAAAATGTTAGTAGCATTACTTAAAGAAGTCGCGGGGAAGACGCTTAGAACTTCCATAAAACATCTCTGCTACTGAGTATTGTAATTTCGCTCAGATGACAGCGCGTAAGCCTAGAAGCTTCAAAGAGGCATTGACCCCGGTGGTGTCGGTGGCACTACTGCGATGGGTGGTCATTGTGTTCTTCAGTTGCTGGTGAAGATGTTGCACAATGCCGTTGGCACAGGTATGATAACGAGTCGTACAGCAATGTATGCCTCCGTGGATGTGGTAAGGGCAAGTAAACAGTTTGGACTTGAATGAACGTCCCTGGCGAGAGCGTGAAATGATCGACCTTGCCGAGTATATGACGGTACCATTGAGACAATAGTAGAAGACCCACAACGTCGAGATGCGCATAGCCGAAACGGTGGCCGGTGGAAGAAAAGTCTGTAAAGAAGTTGTAACAATAGGAGATCCTTGACATCTGCCAGCTCACGCACATGAGTGTGCAAGCACGCTAATCGCCACTAATTCGGAGCCTAATGCTGGGTGAGCAGAGGCAGAGTAGCCAGAATTCTAGGGTGACTTGTTGTGTAAGGAATGCAAAACGGTGCAAGTTAATGAAGCAGGAGCGAAAGTAACGGGAAGGTTAGCCAAGACATCGCACCATAAGGGCTCAGACGATAATAAACAAGGCACTAGGCGTAGACAGTGTTTACAGTGGTTCTGTCGAAAAGCCGTTTTCCTGAATTACTGTGCTGCATAGAAGAGAATGGGCCATAGCTGATGGTTGGAAGTGTACATAAAACCTTGAGTATACGAGAAAGGCCATATGCGGCTGTTTTGCCCGCACCTTTCCCTTGGCGAATCACAGTCTTGCCTTCCGAGACGTAAGCGAGATCACAGAGTTCATGGTGTGCGTACTTAGGTGAGTCCTTGCCGAAAATATACGACAGTGCTTTATGGTCAGTGAGCACGTGAAACAAGCATCCTCCCAGAAAATGGCGAAAAGGCTGTATAAGTGTGAATGGGTAGTAACTTTAGATCGAAGACGCCGTAGCGGGTCTCAGAGGGAAGTTTCTTCCAAAAGTAAAAAGTTTGGCAGATCCCACGTACAGTGATGATATGCGATCCACGAATAGGAAAGATCGACTTGCCCTAATAAAATCAGCAAAACGTTACGAGGCAGACGTGCATTATGCTGTATATAACTTCCATATCATGACTGTCATGTTTGCGCCTGAAATTTGTGCTTTTCATCCATTCACATCACGTTATACTAAATTTGGTGTGTCTGAAAGCAGTGAAACGGCCAATAGTGCACTATGAGTGTGGAATGTAGTCATGTTTACGTGACACACAAGTCATGATTATATTCTTTGAACGTGTCGTTTATTTTCCTCGTCTATTCACGATCAATGCCAGGCTGGCAGGAAGCTCACCGTTTCTCGCTACGTGGGATACCACTTCCTGATCGTGAGGAAGATGTATCCCTGCCGACACCTTGCAGGCACCTTGCAACAAGGTAGGCTAACTTTTAGAATGCCTTGGTGTTGTGTGGTATGAAATAAACTTTCTTGAACTCTTATTTATTCCATATTTTTGTCGGTATTGTGGTGTCTCTAGTGTTGATTTATGCAATACACAAATGTAATGGCCTATTACAGGTTTTTGTAGTGTGTTGTGTTTACTACAAGCGTACCACAACATTCTAGGTGGAAAGAAGTTAACTTCACCGAGCCTAACCCTCGCGTGGTTGGGTCAGCGGGCTGCGCACGGAGCACAAGCTTGAATTGTTTGATTGTTGCATGGCACACATATTGACGTCGCTGCATTGGTTTTACTGCGTTGCGGTGCGGCAGAATAACCATTTCTTTGAAGGACACATGGTCAAGCCACCATCTGTGTACGCCAGAAAAGGCCCGTGTGTGAACAAAAAGCCTCCCCGAAGGCGCGTGTTGGTTACGACTTCGGAGAGATAACAGAGACGTGGGCCACAGCTGGCGCGGCACAGAAGCTTGCTATGTATTCTGAGCGACCCTTGAAAGCAATTTGCGGTTTTGCGAGGTATGTGGTCTGACCGGCCCGGTTTATTGTAAAGTGGTGAACTAGAGGGGGATGCCCGTTTCACCGGGGATAGACATGCCTTGAATTGGCAGATGGCATCTTTGAATGAGGGGAATTCCGATCCGGCAGGGCTGGGAAACCCTTTTGCGTCATGCATCCATGGCTTCAAAAAGAACAACAGTGACGACAGATCTTACATTGACTTTGCGTGGGTGAAAGGGCAAGCTAACTTACTTGGAGTTGACGACATCCTAGCAAGTTGAGGGACTCACGATTGATGGGGCAAGCTAACTTACTTGGAGTTGACGACATCCTAGCAAGTTGAAAGACTCACGATTGATGTCTCCGCGCCAGGCTGACCACACAGAAACAGAATGAAGTTGTAAACAAAATGGCTCTGGGGCACTGGTGTAATTGTCGCACAGTGTTGCTCCCAAGATGTACTGTAGAGGGCGGGCTTATAATGGGGCGGCAAGGAACCCCCAAGTGCCCGTAACCCCCAGGTGCAGGACGCTCCAGCTGAAAAGTCGAAGCATGTGATAATCGCTGGGGACTCGAATTTAAATCGATGCACAGAAGCCATCGAAGAGAGGGTAAGAGGTGACAAGAGGATTGCAGCAAGGGTGTTTCCAGGGCGCAAGCTGGAAGCAGTCATGAGGCAAGCGAGCGCAAACTCAAAACAACAGCTAATAGATGAAACCTCGTGATAAATTCAGGTGGTTCAAACGATGTCCTAAGTGAAGATACGGCAGGACTAGCAACCACACTGGCGAAAGGTGTCGATGTCTTGCGCGCCACTTCTCCTCAGGTACAGGTAGTGATATGCACGATGGCGGAGGTACCAGTGTGCGATAGCAACCTGCAAAAAGCGGTTGTCAACGTGAACTAAGAGATATGGTGGATGAGTCGAGAGAAAGACATTGAGGTGGCGGAAATAAACAGAGATGTGCGTAGGCGGGGTGGTTTTCAACGAGACAGAATTCACTTCGATGGGTGGCTAGGTCATGAGGCGGGTTGGAAACTTGCAGGACGCGCAGTAGCTTTTTTGGGGGGAGGGCAAGCTGGCCCTTCAGGGTGCAGGATAGCTAGTAAGGAGGAAAAGAAACAGGGATACTCTTTGACAGGTGGTATCGACAGATAGGATTCCAAAATGGCACCAGTATCTAAGATAGGTAGAGTCCGGGGCAGAAATAAACGTAGCCAGGAGCGCCGAACCTATTCAGACATAGGGTATATAAACATGCATGGTGGTAGGAACAGGCTGAAATGAGAAGAGATAGAAGAACAGCTAAGGAAGGAGAGGCCGATGGTATACGGTTTTGTAAAAACACATCTCAGAGACATGGAACAACCTCCTAACAATGCGGACAACGCGTTGGAATATTGTAATAGAACAGAAGGCAGCAGAAAGGAGGTGGTATCGGGGCATTCATTCATAAAAGTACAGACTGGCAAGAGTCAAGCAGTCTTGAAAGGAACAATTATGGCTAAAGGGGAAAGTGGCAGGGCAAATAACACTCCTTGGTTTCGTGTACTTGTGGACGGGAGCAAAAGCCAGAGAGAAAAGCCAGGCAATGGTAGAGTGTATATCAAATGACATTCAGGAGTTAGGAAGAGCGTGCGACATAAATATACTAGGAGATATCAATGCGCATATAGAAGATGCATAGGCGGGTATACTGACCCGACTGGCAAAATGATCATGGACATGTGTGAAAGGCTTGATTTCATCATTTGCAACAGCACCGAGAAGTGTTAAGTGCAAATAACTTGGGTGGTAGGAAGGCTGCAGTCAACAATAGATTACGCACTGAAGTCACATAGGATGTATGATAAGCTCAGGGGAATGCACATAGATGAAGGTGGCTCCAGAAGTCTGGGTAGTGATCACAAACGTATTAAGCTAAGTTTTAGAAGAGCAGTGAAAATGGGAAGGAGACAAGATGAGCAGCTACAGGAAAACGTCTATTTGAAAAGGCAAATTGAAATAGCCACTACACGAATTCAGAAAGTAATCAATGATAATAACAAAACAGTGTAGACATACACAAATCTAATTAGACTGAGCTAGAGCTTGCTAAGGCACGTGACAAGTCACCCCGGAAAAGGAGACACAAACCCAAAGGTTGGTGAGTTGAGGAAGTTAAAAGAGCGATAGCAAAACGGCAGGAAGCCTCTAGGAAACACAGACATGCTAAGCAGCGGGGTGAACCGACAGATGATGTTGAAAGAAAATGGGAAATCTTTCTAAGCTGTATAAGAAATGCATCACTTCTGATCAGTGAAAATATTAGAAGAAAGGGAGCTCAGTGGCGCACAGAAGTACATAAAAAGATATAAAGGCAGCTGCAAAATTTTGGAACCATCTAAACTCCCTAAGAATAGAGACGAGCCTAGAGCAGAGGTTTATAACTACATTTCAAGGTGCTAGGCTAGAATGGGATGAAGCTATTGAATATATAAGAACAAGGGTGACAGAAAAATTTCAACAAAAAAGTGCTTTATGCACCACAATAGACAAGCATGAATCAAGTGGCGCAATGGCTCCATTTTCACAACAAGAGTTGGAAAGGGCTCAGGAAAGGTTTCTTAGTAGTACATCAACAGGCCCAGATGGCATTCCGATTATGCTGATAAAGACAAGAGGTCCGAAGTCCAAACAGACTTTGAGAGAGGCAGTGAGCTAAATAATAATCGATGGAGAAGTTCCTGATGATTGGAAACTTAGCAGGATGAGCATGATCTATAAAAGAAAAGGGGACAAAGCTGACAAAAACAACTACCGTCCTATAACAATGACATCAGTGGGCTAGAGGCATGCGATGCAGATTATAAAGGAAAAAGTGCAGGCATGGATAGAAGATGAGGGGGTGCTGAGGAATTGCAGAATGGGTTTCGGAAACACAGGAAGTTGTAAGACAATCTGTTCTCACTGACGCAGTGCATCGAAATAGCAGAAAAGGAACACAAACTCCTGTAGGTAGCATTTTTGGATATCAAGGGAGCTTACGATAGCGTTGTTCAAGAGGAATATTGAGGAATACTGAACACACTAGGCGTCTAAGATGTAGACACTAATCTTTTAAAGCATATCTAATCTATAAAGGTAACAAGGTAGTCAAAGTGGGAAAAACAGGTATCCAAGCCTGCAGAGGTAAAACGGGGGCTTAGGCAGGGGTGTCCCTTGTCACTCTTAATAATCATGATGTACCTACAAGGATTAGAAGCCAAATTAGAGGGGAATGAACTGGGCTTCAACCTGTCTTTCGTCAAACAAGGAAAACTCATTGAGCAGGCACTACCATCATTGATGTACGCAGATGATATAGCGCTAATAGCCGACAACAAGGAAGATTTGCAGAGATTGGTGGACCTCTGCGGTAATGAGGGATATAGGTTAGATTTCAGATTCAGTAAGAAAAATCAGCAGTAATGATTTTTAATGACAATGATGGTAGTCAGCTTAGTGAACAGGAGGTCATGCTAGAGATAACAAATACATACATTATCTGGACGAGTGGAAAAGCAATTGGGCCGAGTTTTAAGGGAACACGAAATATACGTGACGACTAAAGGGAACAGGAATGCAGCTGAAATGAAAAACAGGGCACTGTGGTATGACGTAGTGGTATGACGTAGTGACGTATGAGATAGGTATGACGTAGTGAACAGGTATGACAAAGCGAAAGGAAAATGGAAAGGGGTCATGGTTCCTGGTCAGATGTTTGGCAATGCGGTCTTGTCAAGAGATCAGAAGTTCAAGGAAGAGAAAAAATAAGCAACTTGGAACAGGTAGGCTTGCCTTAGGAGCTCACGGGATTACACCAAATCATGGAGTACAAGGTGACATGGGATGGACATCAGTTGAGGGCAGGGAAGTTAGCAGCAAGATAAAATTTGAGAAGCGATTGGAAGAAATGGGCTAGGAAGGTATTCAGCTGCTTGTAAATAAAGAATGTCGATAGAAAATGGCAGAAGCGACCCAGAAAATTAACTGGTAGATACTTGGGAAACAGCAGGGGGCCAAACCAAAAAGAATTATCGGTCAAGAAGAAGGTGAAGGAAGCTGAGACCGATAAGTGGAGAATCGGCAATATTAAGAAGTCCGCACCAGATATCTATTGAACTTTTAAGCAGGAAATTGCCAAGGCAAGGATCTATGATATTACTCGGGTAGTTCTCTACTGTTTTTGGCCAGAACGGCAGTAATGCAAACCAAGTATATTGGCCCTAATAAAAAGGGGTAGACACTGTATCCAGTGCATGTGGAGAGAAAGAAGAAACTGCCGAACACTTGATAATGTTCTGTACATGGCTTCACCCTATAGTTCAGGATGATGGCGCAGAGTTTTTCAAAGCATTGGGGGTTTAGGAACAGTGAGGGCAAAATACACTTTAAGTGGGTAGAATTAACTAGAAGGAGGTTATCTGATTGGTGGCTAAAGTCAAGGCACGAGTGAAAATAAACCCTTCACTGCAAAATAAGATTCTACAACCTCACTAATTAAGTGAAAAAAATCAATCTAGTTTTTGGTTCAATAAGTATTAGGTCTTGGTGGTGCTAGCCACCACCCAATCTACAGTGTACAGCCATATCCACCGGCCACGATGAACCGGAATAGCCCCTCCTCTTTTTTCGGTAATACCATCTGATGCACCTATTGGTCAAAATAGGGTAAGAAATACGAACATTTGTTCCATTCCACATAACAATTGCTTATAAACGAGGAGTATGGTTGAATGCAGTGAGCGCGAGACGGGGATTGGCAGCTGCTGGGCAATAATCTTTGCTGACCTTATCTGATCTTGCCTTTGACTTTTGCTTTTATTAAACAGTTTTGTTCTAGAAGTTCGCCTCCCTTGTTGCAAGGCGTCTGCAGACGATCAGGAAGAGGCATCCAACGTAGCGGAAAACGCTGAGCTTCCTACCAGCCTGGCATTGATTGTTGTTTAACTATTTGTGTCGCGTCACACCGAATTTGGTATATGTGACGCTAGTGAAACGGCCGCGAAGGCATTAGGAGCTTGGTGTGTAGTCGTGTTCTTACGTGATATGCATATCATGAATATAGTGTGTACAGCACTCATATACCTTCGTGCCATCCACTCGATTTACGGAGCGCTGAATTTTGTATATGTGAAGCTAGCAAAATGACCGTGAGCCCACAAAAGGGGTAGCATACAGCCATGTTTTACATGACACGCATATCATGATTATGATCTTTGGACATGCGTTGTACCTTCGTCATTCATTCACCTCACGTAGTACCGAATTCGCTACACATAAAGCAAGCAAAACGACGAGTGCATTATGTTCATGGCGTGTAGTCATGTTATTACATGAAGTGCATGTTGTTAATATAACGTTTGCACCAGTCATATACCTTCATAATCCATTCCCACTATGTAATACCCAAATTGGTGTACGTGATGCTAGCGAAACGAACGCGAGCGTATCATGAGCGTGGTATGTGGTCATGTTCTTCTTACAGGACACGCAAACCAGGATTATCATCTTTGCACCAGCCGTTTATTCACTTTGCGTAGCGCCAAATTTTGTATATGGGAAACTAGCAGAATGACGGCAAGCCTATTACAAGCGTAGCATGTAGTGTTATTTTACATGACACACATGTGATTATTATGTTTGGACATACCACTTAGCTTCTCCGTCAATTCAAGTCCTATAATACCAAATTCGGTATACGTGAAGCTAGTGAAATGACTGCAAACGTATCTTGAGCGTGGCGTGTGGTCATGTTCTTACATGACACGCATGTCATAATTATCATGTTTCTACCAGTCATACACCCTAGTCATCTATTCACGTCACGTAATACCAATTATGGTTTATTTTGGTATAGATGTAGATAGTAGCTGTCTATTCAAAAGCCTCCCAGACTCTTGGCTGTCTGCACAGAATTTTACGTAACGCTTCTTCCAACGTATTTATTTATTTATACGTATTTTTATTATACCTACAGCGCCTTCTGGGGGCATTGATGTAGGGGGGTTTACTAATTAAAACTACATATAAATTAGTGGGGACACGTTGAATTGCAGGGCACTCAAAAATAATAAACAAATCAAGAATACCTAATTACCACCATACAATATCATTGTGTGACCACATACTCCTTTAAAAGAGAAGGAAACGCTGTGGGAGGGGCGGTCAAATTGTTTTTTCGGAAGACTGTTCCATTCGTGAATAGTTTTTTGAAAAAAGTGTTTGCATACTTTGATTTTTGGCACATATATTCACACACTTTCAAAGGATGATCCCATCTTATTGAGATGTATGTTGGTGGTCTGATGTATTTGTTTTTATCTATCGCAGTTTTGTAATTTATTAGGTTGTAGAAAAGACATAGCCTGATATATTCACGCCTTGAGGAGAGTAACGGCCAACCAAATGAACTAACAATCCCGCTAGACCTTCTGGTGAAGTCGTAATCACCCGTCACAAACCAGGCAGCACGTTTCTGCATGCGCTCCAATGCATCAATATTTAACTTTGTGGCCGGCTCCCAGGCAGTGCAAGCATATTCAAAAATCGGGCGTACATTTGACACGTAAAGAACTTGTTTACCAACACAAGGGGCGGTTCTGAAATTGCGGCGTAGGAAGTTCAGCACACGACTGGCTTTAACTGATACCATGCGAACATGATCATTCCACGATAAAGTGCTGTTGATGGCAACGCCAAGATACTTGTATTCATTTACCATGGATAAGGGTATCCTTTCCATTCAGTAATTTGTGATAAAAGGCTGCTTTTTTGGTAAACATAACGACACAGCACTTTGACACGTTAAGCTACATTTTCCACGCACTGCACCATACTATTACTGAGTCAAGGTCTTCCTGCAGTTGTTTGGAATCTTGAGTGCACTTAATTTCACGATATATGCAGCAGTCATCTGCGTACAACCTCACTTGACTGTCTATGCATTCAGTAAAATCATTGATATAAATGAAAAAGAAAAGCAGCCCTTGGACAGAGCCTTGTGGAACTCCTGAAATGACGTCCACATGTGACGACGATGCGCTATCTATGATGGTGCAATGTTTCCTGCATGAGAATTATGCTTTTAGCCATGCTAGTGTGTTAGCAGATATATTGAGACACGAGAACTTCAGTAAAAGAAGCGAGTGTTTAACAGTGTCAAAAGCCTTGCTAAAGTCCAAAATGCAATCAATTTGGCTACCGGAATTTAACGCTGCGGCGATGTCATGTGTAAATTCTACGAGTTGCGTATCGCAGTAAAACCTTTTCCGGAAACCGTGCTGTTGGACAAAAAAAATTGTTAGTCTGAAGATGCTTTGCCAAGTTCGAGTATATAATTAGTCTGAAGATGCTTAGCCAAGTTCGAGTTCGACTTGGCAGTAACGGCGAGAGCTGTCTGCACGTGCTAAACTTTCTGGCACTCTTATCGCAGGGCATTTCAAGCAGCCGCACCAAAAGCGTCCAAACGGTCCACCGCTTCTCCGAAGCAATCCAGGGTCTGGTACCAGGAGGCGTCATTGTCGGCTGCGCCTGCGCCCTGTCATCCAGGATGAACGTCACGCCTTGCGCACTACAAAAGGAGCTACGTGGTTGTCGCAGCTTTCACTTGGCAGTAGCGGCGAGAGCTGCGTGTACGGGCTAAACTTTCTGGCACTCTTATCGCAGGGCATTTCAAGCAGCCACAACAAAAGCGTCCAAAAGGTCCACCGCTTCTCCGAAGCAATCCAGGATCTGGTACCAGGATGCCTTATTGTCGGCTGCGCCTGCGCCCTGTCTCCAGGATCAATGTCACGCCTTGCGCACTACGAAAGGGGCTACGTGGTTGTCACAGCTTTCACTTGGCAGTAGCGGCGAGAGCTGTGTGCACGGGCTAAACTTTCTGGCACTCTTATCGCAGGTTAGTGTTCCAGATATATCGGGTATTCTATTACCTTGTTGCATATCTATGCTTCGTCGCTGCTGCCAAACAGTGAATCCGGAATTTTTTTTCTTTTTCTTCTAATTGTCCTGCGTTGTAATCTTGTGCAGGCATTGAAAAATGACTAAAGATATTGCTAAACTCAAGGAAGAAATGAAGGCAGAACTGCTAAAGATAAAAAAAAAGATGAAACAAGAGATGAACTCTTTTCGTAATTCCCATGAAAGGGATTTACGGAATGAAATCCGTGAGCTAAAAAATGATCAGCGTCAAATGACGGGAAGCCTCGACTTTGCCTTCACTTCAATTGAGGAGCACAAGAAGAAACTGGACGATGTGATTACAAAGAACAAGGATCTTGAAAGTGAAAATGCTGCTCTTCGTGCTGAGTGTAAATGTCTTGAGAGCAAAGGCAGAGATCTTGAAAAAAGGCTTGTTCTTGCTGAGCAGTACTCGAGGAAGGCAAACCTCGAGATACAGGTGTACTGAAACTAGACAATGAATCTATTACTAACATTGTCTCTGAGATTGGCAGCGCCATAAATGAGCAAATAACTGCAATTGATATTGAGGTCTGTCATCGGGTGCTGAGCCGAGACAGTGGCAGAAGTTATATCATCGTCCAGTTTAAATCTCGTGCAAAGCGAGACAGCATTCTAATGAAAGCAAAACGAGCTCGTCTGACTAACAATGATGTCCGACTGACCAGTGAAAATGCTATCTGTGTGAATTAGCATCTTTGCCCAGCCTTAAAGAAACTTCTAGCTCTTGCTGTGAAGAAAAAGTATGAATACAATTGGAAATCCGTCTGGTCATTTAACGGGAAAATTTATGCGAAGCAATCTGACGATACGCCCGCCGAGCACGTTCCAAATGAGCACGATATTGATAAGGTTTTTTCGGGGTCGTCATATGCAACTGCGTAGGCGCAGGTGACAGGCTGGGCTGAACACTGCGCCGTATCATCAAAATGGATAACGACTGCGCATACATAAGCTTAGCGTTACCTTCTTCTATTAAATCTGATTACCGGCCATGCCAATCAGTTTTGCATATTAACACTCGCTCTGTAATGAATAAAGAGGACGACATTTTGCTTTTTTAGAGCAACTCTCATTCAAAGTGGGTGTTCTTATGCTGTCTGAAACCTGGTATACGAACAATAGTAGCAAGTTGGAACTGCCTGGATATGCCAGTTTCTTTTCCAATCGATCGGATAAACGTGGAGGGGGTGTTGCGCTTTATGTGACTACAGAGAAGAAATGCCATTTAGTTCATGAATACTGCGTGTCAACGGAAGATTACGGAATGCTCACTGTCTCCGATCAAAATGAAATGTTCGCTGTTGTTTATCGCCCACCGGGTGGAAATATTAGGCGTTTCCTTGCGTTTTATGAAAGCTTCCTGGACTTCACTTGCAAAAACAACTTTCACTTGACATGCGGTGGCGACTTTAACATCAATATTCTTGATGGCAGCACTACTTCCACGCAATTTGGTACATTGCTGTCTTCAAGTGGTTTCAAAAATTTAATTACTCCACCAACTCGCATTACGTGCGGCACAATATCTTGCCTTGACCATTTAATAATAAAGGCAGAGACAAAGATTTACACCACTGGTACCGATGCTTCAGACATTATTGACCACCTCCCTGTTTATGCGCTATATGAAAATCAGAGGAATTCGAAACCATGAGGTAGAAACATTCACTGTTCAGTGATTACCAGAAGTGGGCTGGTTGCCTTTAAAACTGAGATAATGGCCCAAGACTGGTCTTCTGTCTTGGCATTATTGTCCGCCAATGAGGCATACATTGAGTTTATAGAAAAATTTGTAAAAATATACGAAAGGCATTTTCCTATGAAACAAGTAAAACCACCAAAAAAAGCGAGAAAGCCATGGGTAACGAAAGAACACTTGAAAATTATTTCCCATAAAAATTCCTTGTATCATTTATTTTTGAAGTCTCGTTTGCAAATACAATGAAAGGAATTTAAAGCTTTTCGAAACATATCAATTGTGAGCTACGGCGGGCCAAACGAGCTTATTACGAGCAACTTTTTCTGTCCGCCTCACAGCAACGCCCCGATAAGACATGGAAAATAATAAACGATGTTCTTGGTCGTCGGACCAAACAAATTGTTTCAAACAGTATATTTCATGACGGTACTGAGTTGAAAGACGAGGCATTCGCTAATCATTTTAACCAACATTT
This sequence comes from Rhipicephalus annulatus, assembly GCA_013436015.1. Taxonomy (NCBI): domain Eukaryota; kingdom Metazoa; phylum Arthropoda; class Arachnida; order Ixodida; family Ixodidae; genus Rhipicephalus; species Rhipicephalus annulatus. The sequence goes on along the minus strand of WOVY01011316.1, from coordinate 95,351 downwards.
CATTACGCTGCTATTCCTGCTGCCCACCCCCCCTGCGCTGCAACGTCGGGAACAACAAACTCAACTCTTATTGTCGAAAGCATTTTCTTCCAGCCTACTGATGAATACGAAGTCTGCGCTACATTTCAATCCTTGAAAATTACTAATGCGTTAGACACCAACAACCTGCAACTAGGCCCTATTAAGCATTGTATAACTTCTATTTCTCATGCTCTTGCTCACATATTCAATTTAACGCTTCAATCGGGCGTATTCGCACAGGCAATGAAATACGCAAGAGTTTCGGCAATATTGAAAGCAGGTAGCCCTAATGACCCCAACAACTACCGGCCAATTTCGGTGTTACCTGTGTTTTTAAGGGGCTAAAAAAATTATACACTGTCGCATGGTCAATTTCATCGATACGTTTGGTATTATAACTAACGCGTAACACGGATTTAGGAAATACAGGTCAACGGAAACAGCCCTTCTGTCAATCAAGGAAACGATAATAAGGAACATAGAAAGGAAATCCTATGCGCTGGCGTTATTTATAGATTTTAGTAAGGCATTCGACTGCCTACGTCATAACAATTTATTAGACAAACTAGATTGTTACGGAGTACGTGATAGCTGCTTATCACTGTTTAAGTCTTACTTAAGTGACGATACCAGTGTGTTTACGTGAACGGTCACAGGTCGTCTTGTCTAATAAACAAATTTGGCGTGCCTCAAGGAAGCGTTTTAGGGCCGCTATTATTTATTATCTACATTAATGACATTGTGAACTTTATTACTAATGCTGAATTTATTATATACGCTGGTGACAGCACTGTCATATTGTCTGGGAACGACGTGCGCAACTTGACAACGGATTGCAATGAACTGCTAAGAAAGTTATCTACCTGGTCTCAGCTAAATCAACTTAGGATCAACGCGAAGAAAACTAAGGTAATTATTTTTCGCTCCAAGAACGAATTGCTTCCATTACATAATAATATTGCTTTTGAAGGTCAAAAAATCGAAATAGTTGAAAGTCACAAAATCCTTGGCGTGCACTTTTCTTCACAACTTACTTGGGACATGCATGTAAATCACCTATGTGAAAAGCTCTCCTCTGTGACAGGTGTCTTATCATGATGTCGTAGTTTGCTACCTACAAAGGCCAAAGTACAGATTTATAATGCTTTATTTCATGCCCACTTAAATTAATGCGCCTTAGTGTGGAGTACAACCACTATAACTAACATACGTAAAATGCTGATGCTACAGAAGAAGAATATTCGCTATATTGGCAACATAGACTATTATTCTAGCACCAGAGAAGCGTTTCCTAAGTACAACATTATTAGAATTGACAACCTTTATACTTTTCGTTTATTACATACTGCGCGATATGCTTCTGAATCCGTCAAGAACTATATAAAACAGTTGGCATCGTTAGAACGTCGTAGAATTGATGTGAACACAAGGAACACTGAGACATGGTCAGTTCCATATATCAGGACGCACTACAAACATCAATCGTTGGCATATAACCTACCAGCTACTTTAAATAAATATAAAGATATTGACACGGTCAGTAAAAAAGACTTCCGCTTATATTTCGTTCACTTGTAGTGTCACATACTGTGACATTCTCTGTAATTGAATTGTGCGTAACTTATTTTGTTTCTTTAACATAGTTTTCTGCTTACATGAATTTCTTGCTGTGTTATATGGCCAGTGTTTTTCTTTTATTTTGTCCCGAATAGCTAGTATTGCTACATTGGTACGGTGTTATTATTCTGTGTTATTATCATTTATGTTTATTACTTATGCTATAGCCGTATTTTTATTGTATGTAGCACTTATTTTATTTTATTTTTGTAGCACTTTTTATGCACATCTATTTATTTTCACTTTTTCTTCCTACAATCTTTGTGCTTGAAATCCATGTAAATCGCTGTATAAGTACATACGATATGGTATTCTGTTTTACTTGCTGTTTTTCTCGTCACTGCACCGGACTGCTTGTTGTTACTGCCCTGTATAGTCTGGTCGTTGGGTCTCGTCCAGCTACTTATGTAGCTTTTAACCCAACGCAACCATCCAGCATGTATAAACTGGAAAATAAAATTGAATTGAATTGATTATGCTCAAGTGTCTTACAGGACACACATGTTAACGAGATGGGCTGATAGTTGCAAGTACTAGACTTGTCACCACTCTTGAAAATAGGAATTACGTTTGCTCGTTTCCAGACATAAGGTAATGCGCCCTGCGATAAAAAATTTCTGAACGCAGCTGCAAGAAACGGGCTTATTGAAAGGGCACAGTTTTTTTTAAATGAAGTTTGATATTTGATCTGGCCCTGATGCCGAGTTCGCACTAAGGTTTTTTAAAAGAGATGCAACACCTTGTTCTGAAATTTTCAACTCCGCCATTCCCAATAACGTTACTGTGTTGCACGTTCCAGTTTGAACCGCTGACAAAACAGAAAACACAGACTGAAAGTACCAATTAAAGCCTTCAGCTCTACTTGTACTGTCCGACAAGTATTTAGTACTATCGTTTACATCAGGAATACAACCAGAACCTTTGTCTTTCTTTTAACATATTTTAGGACGAGTTTTGGGTGAGTTTTCACTATATACTCAGTATGCTTTCTGTGCTTTCCTCAGATCTATGGTTATTTTCTTACCAGTAGGTTCATCTGTGTGTATGTTTCAAGGTCTGACGTGCGACAATATTTGCGATAGAGACAATCGCTTTTGTTTATGAGCCCTCAGAGTTCCTTATTCAGCTATGGTTTATCATTTCGTTCTTTGGCTGATATGACTCGCGATTGTACAAAAGTTTGCATTAGAGATTACAGTTTTGTTTTTAGCTCATTCCACAAGCCAATCACGTCAGAACACGAATAAAGTTCTTGAAATACAGGTAAATCAGCGTCTAGTTTTGCTGAAATAAAAGCGTAATCTCCTTTTTCTTATAAAAACACCTTTCTGAGCCCAGAAGCTCGTTGTTGAGCTACAGCTAAACACATTTTAACAAGGACAATTTCTTGATCACTAATACCTGGTACTGTAACAACAGAGGAAGCAAGCGTTAGATCATTGCAAAAAAAAAGGTCTAATACATTTGCATCAGTACTGCACACCCTCTGGCGGCTGCCACAAGCTGACATAACTGACTGACATTCAGAATTTTTTGAATAGCTTTATGTAGCAGTGAATAACTGTGAATTATCGATTTGAATGAGGACCATGCAACATCGGGTAGGTTAAAATCACCGGCAACCATTAGGTATGTTGTATTTAGGGTTGACAAAATATTGCTTAAAGCAAATAAAGGCTTCAGTGCTGTATTACTAGGGGGCTGGTAGAAGGAACCAACAGCCACAGTTGAGCCACCACTCAGCATAATTGCAACAGAATCGAAAGTTGGGCTAGTTGGATATGCACGGTATAACTATCAGTTAAAGCGCACGGTTTCGAATTCCTCTTTGGAATCAGTGAATTCGAAACCGTGAGGTTCTATCTCACGGTTTTGAATTCCTCTTTCATTTTTATATAGCGCATAAACAGGGAGGTGGTCACTAATGTCCGAAGCAACGGTACCAGTGGTGTAAATATTTGTCTCTGCATTTATTATTAATTGGTCAAGGCAAGACAATGTGCCGGACGTAATGCGAGTTGGTGTAGTAATTAAATTTTTGAAACCACTTGAAGACAGCAATGTACCAAATTCCGTGAAAGTAGTGCTGTCATCAAGAATATTGATGTTAAAGTCGCCACCGCATGTCAAGTGAAAGTTGTTTTTCCAAGTGAAGTCCAGGAAGCTTTCATAAAACGCAAGGAAACGCCTAATATTTCCACCCGGTGGGCGATAAACAACAGCGAACATTTCATTTTGATCGGAGACAGTGAACATTCCGTAATCTTCCGTTGACACGCAGTATTCATGAACTAAATGGCATTTCTTTTTTGTAGTCACATAAAGCGCAACACCCCCTCCACGTTTATCCGATCGATTAGAAAAGAAACCGGCATATCCAGGCAGTTTCAACTTGCTACTATTGTTCGTATACCACAATTCAGACAGCATAAGAACACCCACTTTGAAAGAGAGTTGCTCTAAAAAAAAGAAAATGTCGTCCTCTTTATTCATTACAGAGCGAGTGTTAATATGCAAAACTGATTGGCATGGCGGGTAATCAGATTTAATAGCAGAAGGTTTACGCTAAGTTTAAGTATGCGCAGTCGTTATCCATTTTGATGATACGGCGCAGTGTTCAGCTCAGCCTGTCACCTGCGCCTACGCAGTTGCATATGACGACCCCGAAAAAACCTTATCAGTATCATGCTCATTTGGAACGTGCACGGCGGGCGTATCGTCAGAATGCTTCGCATAGATATTCCCGTTAAATGACCAGACGGATTCCCATTTGTATTCATACTTTTTCTTCACAGCAAGAGCTAGAAGTTTCTTTAAGGCTGGGCAAAGATGCTCATTCACATAGATAGCATTTTCACTGGTCAGTCCGACATCTTTGTTAGTCAGACGAGCTCGTTTTGCTTTCCTTAGAATGCTGTCTCGCTTTGCACGAGATTTAAACTGGACGATGATATTATTTCTGCCACTGTCTCGGCTCAGCACCCGATGACAGACCTTAATATCACCTGCAGTTATTTGCTCATTTATGGCGCTGCCAATCTCAGAGACAATGCTAGTAACAGATTCATTGTCTCGTTTCAGTACACCTGTATCTCGAGGTTTGCCTTCCTCGAGTACTGCTCAGCAAGAACAAGCCTTGTTTCAAGATCCCTGCCTTTGCTCTCAAGACATTTACACTCAGCACGAAGAACAGCATTTTCACTTTCAAGATCCCTGTTCTTTGTAATCACATCGTCCAGTTTCTTCTTGTACTCCTCAATTGAAGTGAAGGCAAAGTCGAGGCTTCCCGTCATTTGACGCTGATCATTTTTTAGCTCACAGATTTCATTCCGTAAATCCCTTTCAAGGGAATTACGAAAAGAGTTCATCTCTTGTTTCATCTTTTCTTTTATCTTTAGCAGTTCTGCCTTCATTTCTTTCTTGAGTTTAGCAATGTCTTTAGCCTTTTTTCAATGCCCGCACAAGAATACAACGCAGGACAGTTAGAAGAAAAAGAAAAAAATTCCGGATTCACTGTTTGGCAGCAGCGGCGAAGCGTAGATATGCAACAAGGTAATAAATACCCGATATATCTGGAACACTAACCTGCGATAAGAGTGCCAGAAAGTTTAGCCCGTGCACACAGCTCTCGCCACTACTGCCAAGTGAAAGCTGCGACAACCACGTAGCTCCTTTTGTAGTGCGCAAGGCGTGACGTTGATCCTGGAGACAGGGCGCAAGCGCAGCCGACAATGACGCCTCCTGGTACAAGACCCTGGATTCCTTCGGAGAAGCACTGGACCGTTTGGACGCTTTTGGTGCGGCTGTTTGAAATGCCCTGCGATAAGAGTGCCAGAAAGTTTAGCCCATGCACACAGCTCTCGCCGCTACAGCCAAGTCGAACACGAACTTGGCAAAGCATCTTCAGATTAATTATATAATCGAACTTGGCAAAGCATCTTCAGACTAACACTTTTTTCTGTCCAACACAGCACGGTTTCCGAAAAAGGTTTTACTGCGATACGCAACTCGTCTAATTTACACATGACATTGCCGCAGCGTTAAATTCCGGGTGACAAATGGATTGCATTTTTTAGACTTTAGCAAGGCTTTTTACACTGTTACACACTCGCTTCTTTTACTGAAGTTATCGTGAATCAATATATCTGCTAACACACTGGCATGGCTACAAGCATATTTCGCATGCAGGAAACAATGCAACATCATCGATAGCGCATTGTCGTCACATGTTGACGTCATTTGAGGAGTTCCACAAGGCTCCGTCCAGGGGCCGCTTCTCTTTTTAATTTATATCAATGATTTTGCTGAATGCATAGACAGTCAAGTGAGGTTGTACGCAGATGACTGCTGCATATATCGTGAAATTAAGTGCACTCAAAATTCCGAACAGCTGCAGGAAGACCTTGACTCAGTAATAGTATGGTGCAGTACGTGGAAAATGTAGCTTAACGTGTCAAAGTGCTCTGTCGTTAGGTTTACCAAAAAAGCAGCCTTTTATCACAAATCACCTGATGGAAAGGATACCCTTATCCATGGTAAATGAATACAAGTATCTTGGCGTTGCCATCAACATCAAACTATCGTGGAATGATCATGTTCGCATGGTATCAGTTAAAGCCAGTCGCGTGCTGAACTTCCTACGCCGCCATTTCAGAACCGCCCCCTCTGTTCTTAAACAAGTTCTTTACGTGCCAAATGTACGGCTGATTTTAGAATATGCTTGCACTGCCTGGGAGCCGGCCACAAAGTTAAATATTGATGCATTGGAGCGCAAGCAGAAACGTGCCGCCCGGTTTGTGACGGGCGATTACGACTTCACCAGAAGGTCTAGCGAAATTGTTAGTTCATTTTTTTTATTATTATTATTATTATTATTTTTATTTATTATTTACAAATACTGCTGTCTCGGTTCCGAGACATAGCAGGAGTGGGTACATGTTTTAGTACAAAGAAAGTACAACAAGAGAAACGCTAAGATTATACAAACAAGATGAAGAAATGATAAGCTTACATAGCTTGAACAAAAAAAACTCTTATCAGGTGCAAGTACAGATGTTGATAGGAACTCGGAAAAAGAACAACCACTAAGACAAAGCAAAAACAGCTGAAAACTATATGGAATTACGTAGTTTCTCAACGAACTCTTCATGAGTCAATGCGCGAAACGAACCATCCAAATTGTTCCAGATTTCAACAGTGTATGGAAAAAATGAATACTTAAAACAGTCAATATGTGCCCTGAAAGGAATAATGTTTAGTCTGTGGGTTTGCCTAGTGACACGTGTATTAGCGGGTACAAAAGAGAACGGTGCTTGAATACCGAAAGGCGTGTGGACGATCTTGTGCAGCAAAATTACGCGTTCGTGTTCGCGCCTATGCTCCAAAGGCTGCAATGATAACATGTGCGCATGTGATGAAGGTGAGAAGCTGCGATCGTAGCGACCGAAGATGAATCTGATAGCTTTTTTCTGGATTGATTCTAGCTGAGTTATGTCACACGTGAGGTGAGGAGACCACACAGTTGAGGCGTATTCGAGTATCGGACGGACAAGTGATTTGTAGGCAGCCAGTTTACATTCTAACGTTGCATTTTTTAAAGTTCGCTTCATGTAGCCAAGTTTTCGAAGCGCTTTAGCAGAGATATGGTTGATATGGGCATGCCATTTTAGGTTATGTGAAAAAATGACACCCAGATATTTGAACTCACTAACTTGGGACAAGTAACTACCATAAGTATTGTAAGAGTAATTCAGCGGCTTCTTTTTGTTTCCGAAAGTCATGGCGACTGTCTTGGTAAAATTGATTTTCATTTGCCACATATTACTCCATTGGCAGAATTTTGAAAATACCTTATTTAATTCTTCTTGATCACTAGCGTCAGAAACAATGCGGTACAAGACACAGTCATCTGCATATAGGCGCAATTTAACGTTGGTGTTATTAATAACACTTACTACATCATTAATGAAAATGACAAATAACAGAGGTCCCAGAACTGAACCCTGAGGGACTCCAGATGTGACTGTTACCGATGAAGAATGCGTGCGATTAAAAGTAACAAATTGAGATCTTAAGTGTAAATAGTCAGTGATCCAGTCTATTAATTTGGACCCTTTTAATATTGCTCGAACTTTACATAGAAGCTTTTCATGAGAGACCATGTCAAAAGCTTTCGAGTAATCTATGAAAATGGCGTCAAGCTGATCATGACTATTGAGTGCAGAAGCTATGTCGTGAGTAAACTCAATGAGTTGCGTGACGGTGGAGAAACCAGAGCGAAAGCCGTGCTGGCTTTGTGAGAGGAGGCTGTGGAAAGTTAAATACTGTACAATATGTTTATGAATAATGTGTTCAAGAAGCTTACAGCAAGTCGAAATAAGAGATATTGGTCTATAATTTTCTATAAGCTGCTTATCACCAGATTTATATACTGGAACGACGCTGGCAATTTTCCAAGCTCTGGGAACAATTGAGGTTTCCAGAGATTTATTGAAGATCACTGTAAGATAATGGGCATTCCATTCTGAGTATCTCTTCAAGAACATGTTCGGTATGGCATCAGGTCCTGCGCTTTTAGTCGTGTCAATTTTTAGCAACAGGTTATGAACCCCAGCGTGAGTTACCTCGAGATTCGGCAACGCATGTTCTGAGCTATGTATAAAAGGAGGACGAGAACCATCATCTTGGCTGAAAACAGAGTGAAAGTATCTGTTGAAGCCTTCTGAAATAGTGGCAGGATCAGTGCAAGTTTGATCGTTGATGATGAATGCTGTAGAGTCATGAGAAGAGGGAAGTATTGATTTCCAAAATTTTGATGGGTTTTCTTTCATGTACGTTGTTAACGTCGTGTTGTAATAAAACTTTTTCGCTTCTGTCATTTTCGTTCTTAGCTCAGACTTCAGCGAAAAAAGAAATGGATCGAGGCGGTTTCGCTTGCGCATGCGCTTAATACGCCGTATGAGATGGATTATGTCACGTGTGTACCATGGATGCTTTGGGTTATGTTTTACACATTTTTGAGGGACGAACTGTGTCACACAGGTGCGCGCCAAATTATAAAACTGATCTAACAATGCATCAACACTGCATGATTCACTGTTTGCCATAAAATTATCGAAAGAGGATTCTAACAATTCTACAATCGCAAGATCATTAGCATGCGTGAAATCAGTAACGGTGCTGAATTTCGGGTTACAAGGTTCATGAGTCACGTTTAGTTGCAGCAACACACCCTTGTGATCAGATAAACCATCTATTATGTCACACTCAAAGCCATGTTGCAGCAGTTCTTCATTAAGGAACACAAGGTCGAGAACAGAGTTATCTCTGGTTGGACGTTCAACCACTTGCGTTAAGTCAAAAGAAACAGCCATGTTAATCAGGGAGTCGCATAGTGCCTTTTCACGGCCTGTTGAAGTTAGCAAGTCCCAATCAATACAAGGAGCATTGAAATCGCCTGTGATGATCATTTTATAATTACTAATTCGGTTACGGGCTATGTATTCTGTAATATGTGAAAATACATCATCCTCAGAGCAGGGTGAACGATAAACAGCTCCAATCACCATCACGAAACCAGAAAGTTTTATGCGACACCAAACAGATTCAGTATTGGGAAGTTCAGGTAGCACTGAAAATTCGATGCCTTTCCTAATAAAAACAGCAACACCACCACCTTTACTGAATTGCCTGTCATTTCTTATCACCGAATAGGCTGGCGGCAAAAATTCGGAATCCGATATAGCGTTTTTCAGCCATGTTTCCGTAACACAAATAACTGAGGGGTGGTGACACTCTACTAGCCAATTAAAATCCTGAACCTTGTTAAGCAGACTGCGAGCATTTATGTTCAAAAGGGTTAGTTTCCGTTCACTACTGAGTCACTCTGTGCCCCTAGAAACGGTGGCACGAGGAGCCTGAATAAGTGTTTTGCGAGCACTGTCCCACGAGTAGCGAACGCTGTCGACTATCAAGGAATCGTATTGTAATCTGTATTTAGATGCCTGTTTACGGATATCAACCGAATGATCCCACAAGTTTTTGCGGATTTGCCGTATGCGTGCAGAAAAATCTTCGTTAATGTATATGCTGGTTCCTTTCAGCTTTCTGGCGTTCTTAAGAATTTCAAGCTTGGTTCTGAAGTCCAGTAGTTTAAAGATTACAGGGCGCCCCTTTTCACTTCCTCGCGTGCCGAGTCTGTGGCAGCGTTCAATGCCATCGCATTGAACTCCAATCTTGCAGGATAGCAAATTTGTCACAGAAACCAGCAACGTTTCGGAAGTTTCATTCGTTGGTTCATTCAGGCCATAAATGATCAAGTTATTCCTGCGGGATCGATTTTCAAGGTCATCATTTCTACGATCAAGTTTGTCGATTGTATCTTTGAGGTTTGCAACCGCTACTTCTAGTTCGTGAACACGTTGAATGGCATCATTTGCAGTTGCAGACAATGTTTCAATGTTTTCTAGACGCTGTTCAAAAGAAGTCATTCTTGAACTGAGCGTCGAAAGCTCATCACTAATTCGCTTCTGTCCGGTTATCAGTTCTGTGAGCATACTTTCTACCTTTTTATCTGGGCCGGGATTTAACTCAACATCGCCAGAGAGTTGCAACAAGATTCTCAGAGAATGCAGGAGACATGAAAATACACACACAAAGTGCTGAGGGTCTGGCAGCAGCAACAAGAAACGGTCATCGCTCCGATAACATTTAGAAGGATATATCGGGCCTACCTGCAACAGGAAGCACACGTGTTTGAAAGAACCGTCAGCCATGCCGCTGCCAGACCCACTGAAGAGGATTGACCGTAGCGTCGGCTTTATATCATTTCGTGTCCGTGTCGATGACGTTCCAGTGCTGTGCCATGCGCACTCCGGTGAAGCAACAGCGAGGTCAGTCAGAAGAACAGTCGCATTGCCACCTGCCGGATAGCAGGCTTTACTGAAGGGAGGGCCATCAAAAGCAGAGTGGTTGAGAGGGAAACTTGAAGGTGAGACGGAGCTCAGAAAGTACGGGCCAGCGATGCTTGCGGCAATCTGCAACAGGAAGCACACGTGTTTGAAAGAACCGTCAGCCATGCCGCTGCCAGACCCACTGAAGAGGATTGACCGTAGCGTCGGCTTTATATCATTTCGTGTCCGTGTCGATGACGTTCCAGTGCTGTGCCATGCGCACTCCGGTGAAGCAACAGCGAGGTCAGTCAGAAGAACAGTCGCATTGCCACCTGCCGGATAGCAGGCTTTACTGAAGGGAGGGCCATCAAAAGCAGAGTGGTTGAGAGGGAAACTTGAAGGTGAGACGGAGCTCAGAAAGTACGGGCCAGCGATGCTTGCGGCAATCTGCAACAGGAAGCACACGTGTTTGAAAGAACCGTCAGCCATGCCGCTGCCAGACCCACGATCATGATTTCGTTGGCCGTTACTCGCCTCAAGGCGTGAATATATCAGGCTATGTCTTTTCTACAGCCTAGTAAATTACAAAACTGCGATCGATAGAAACAAATACATCAGACCACCAACATACATCTCATTAAGACGGGATCTTCCTTTGAAAGTGTCTGAATATATGTGCCAAAAATCAAAGTATGCAAACAACTTTTTCCAAAAACTATTCACGAATGAAACACTCTTCCAAAAAACAATTTGACTGCCCCTTCCACAGCGTTTCCTTCTCTTTAAAGGAGTATGTGGTCACACAATGATATTGTATGGTGGGACTTAGATATTTTTGATTTGTTTTGTATTTTTTGAGTTCCATGCAATTCAACGTGTCCCCAATAATTTATATGTACTTTTAATTTGTAAACCCCCTACATCAATGCCCCCAGAAGGCGCTGTAGGTATAATAAAAACACGTATAAATAAATAAATACATTTGAAGAAGCGTTGCGCAAGATTCTGCGCAGACAGCCGAGAGTCTGGGAGGCTTTTGAATAGACAGCTGCTATGTACATCTATACCAAAATAAAACATATTTGGTATTACGTGACGTGAATAGATGACGAGGAAGTATGACTGGTAGAAACATGATAATTATGACATGCGTGTCATGTAACAACATGACCACACGCCACGCTCATGATGCGTTTGCAGTCATTTCACTAGCTTCACGTATACCGAATTTGGTATTATAGAACTTGAATTGACGGAGAAGCTAAGTGGTATGTCCAAACATAATAATCACGACATGTGTGTCATGTAAAACATCACTATATGCTACGCTTATAATAGGCTTGCCGTCATTTTGCTAGTTTCTCATATACCAAGTTTGGCGCTACGCAAAGTGATTAAACGGCTGGTGCAAACATGATAATCCTGGTATGCGTGTCCTGTAAGAAGAACATGACCACATATTACGCTCATGATACGCTCGCGTTCGTTTCGCTAGCATCACGTACACCAATTTTGGTATTACATAGTGGGAATGAATTATGAAGGTATATGACTGGTGCAAACGTTATATTCATGACATGCACTTCATGTAATAACATGACTACAGGCCATGAACATAATGAACTCGTTGTCGTTTTGCTTGCTTTATATATAGCGAATTCGGTATTACGTGAGGTGAATGAATGACGAAGGTAAAAGGCATGTCAAAAGATCATAATCATGATATGCGTGTCATGTAAAACATGGCTACATGCTACGCTTAATGTGGGCTCACGGTCATTTTGCTAGCTTCACATATACAAAATTCAGCGCTCCGTGAATCGAGTGGATGGTACGAAGGTATATGAGTGCTGTACACACTATATTCATGATATGCATATCACGTAAGAACACGACTACACACCAAGCTCCTTATGCCGTCGCGGCCATTTCGCTAGCGTCACATATACCAAATTCGGTATGACGCGACACAAATAGTTCAACAACAATCAATGCCAGACTGGTAGGAAGCTCAGCGTTTTCCGCTACGTTCCTGATCGTCTGCAGACGCCTTGCAACAAGTGAGGCGAACTTCTAGAACAAAACTGTTTATTAAAAGCAAAACTCAAGATCAGATCAGGTCAGCAAAGATTATTGCCCAGCAGCGGCCGATTCCCGTCTCGCGCTCCCTGCATTCAACCATACTCCTCATTTATAAGCAGTTGTTATATGGAATGGAACAAATGTTTGTATTTCTTACCCTATTTTGACTAATAGGGGCATCAGATGGTGATACCGAAAAAAGAGGCGGGGCTATTCCGGTTCATCGTAGCCAATGAATATGGCTGTACACTATAGATTGGGTGGTGGCTAGCGCCACCAAGACGTAATAATTAATGAACCAAAAACCAGATTTATTTTTTTCACTTAAATAGTGAGGTTGTAGATTCGTACTTTGCAGTGAAGGGTTTAATTTTCACTCGTGCCTTGACTTTAGCCACCAATCAGATAACCTGCTTCTAGTTAATTCTACCCACTTAAAGTCTATTTTGCCCTCACTGTCCCTAAACCCCAATACTTTGAAAAACTCTGCGCCATCATCCTGAACTATAGGGTTAAGTCATCTACAGAACATTATCAAGTTTTCGGCAGTTTCTTCTTTCTCTCCGCATGCACTGCATACAGTGTCTACCTCTTCTTATTAGGCCCGATATTTCTTGGTTTGCAATACTGCCGTTCCGGCCTAAACAGTAGAGAACTACCCGAGTATTATTATAGATTCTTTCCTTGGCAATTTCCTGCTTAAAAATTCGATAGATCTCTAGTGTGGACTTCTTAATCATGCCAATGCTCCACATATCGGTCTCAGCTTCCTTCACCTTCTTCTTGACCGATAATTCTTTTTAGTTTGGCCCCCTGCTGTTTCCCAAGTATCTACCAGTTAATTTTATGGGTCGCTTCTGCCATTTCGTATCGACATTCTTTATGTACAAGTAGCAGAATACCTTCCTAGCCGAAAGCTCCTCACCCACTTCTTCCAATCACTTCCCAAATTTTATTTTGCTGCTAGCTCTCCTGCCCTCAAATGATGACCATCCCAGGTCACCTTGTACTCCATGATTTGGTGTAATCCCGTGAGCTCCTAAGGCAAGCCTACCTGTTCCAGGTGGCTTATTTCTTCTCTTCCTTGAACTTCTGATCTCTTGACAAGACCGCATTGCCGAACATCTGACCAGGAACCATGACCCTTTTTCATATTCCTCTCGCTTTGTCATAACTATTCATTACGTCATACCTATCTCATACGTCCCTACGTCATACCACTACGTCATACCACAATGCCCTGTTTTTCATTTCCGTTGCATTCCTGATCAATATAGTCGTCACGTATATTTCGTGTTCCCTTAAAACTCGGCCCAATTGCTTTGCCATTCTTCCAGATAATGTATTTATTTGTTATCTCTAGCATGACCTCCTGTTCTCTAAGCACACTAACTTCATTGTCATTAAAAATCATTACTGCTGATTTTTTCTTACTGAATCTGAAATCTAACCTATATCCCTCATTATGTCCACCAATCTCTGCAAATCTTCCTTGTTGTATGCTATTAGCACAATATCATGGTAGTGCCTGGTCAATGAGTTTTCCTTGTTTGACGAAAGAGAGGTTGAAGCCCAGTTCATTCCCCTCTAATTTGGCCTCTAATCCTTGTAGGCACATCATGAATAATAAGAGTGACAAAGGACACCCCTGCCTAAGCCCCCGTTTTACCTCTGCCGGCTTGGATACCTGTTTTTCCCACTTTATGACTACCTTGTTACCTTTAGAGATTAGATATGCTTCAAATGATTAGTGTCTACATCTTAGACGCCTAGTGTGTTCAGTATTCCCCAATATTCCGCTTGAACCACGCTATCGTAATCTCCCTTGATATCCAAAAATGCTACCTACAGGGGTCTGTGTTCCTTTTCTGCTGTTTCGATGCACTGCTGCACTGCGTCAGTGAGAACAGATTGTCTTCCAACTTCCTGTGTTTTCGAAACCCATTCTGCAGTTCCTCAGCACCCCCTCATCCTCTATCTATGCCTGCACTCTTTCTTTTATAATCTGCATCGCATGCCTGTAGCCCACTGATGTCACTGTTATAGGATGGTAGTTGTTTTTGTCAGCTTTGTCCCCTTTTCTTTTATAGATCATGCTCATCCTGCTAAGTTTCCAATCATCAGGAACTTCTCCATCGATTATTATTTAGCTCACTGCCTCTCTCAAAGTCTGTTTGGACTTCGGACCTCTTGTCTTTATCAGCATAATCGGAATGCCATCTGGGCCTGTTGATGTACTACTAAGAAACCTTTCCTGAGCCCTTTCCAACTCTTGTTGTGAAAATGGAGCCATTGCGCCACTTGATTCATGCTTGTCTATTGTGGTGCATAAAGCACTTTTTTGTTGAAATTTTTCTGTCACCCTTGTTCTTATATATTCAATAGCATCATCCCCTTCTAGCCGAGCACCTTGAAATGTAGTTATAAACCTCTGCTATAGGCTCGTCTCTATTCTTAGCGAGTTTAGATGGTTCCGAAATTTTGCAGCTGCCTTTATATCTTTATGTACTTCTGTAAGCCACTGAGCTCCCTTTCTTCTAATCTTTTCATTGATCAGAAGTGATGCATTCCTTCTACAGCTTAGAAAGATTTCCCATTTAGTTTCAACATCATCTGTCGGTTCACCCCGCTGCTTAGCTTGTCTGTGTTTCCTAGAGGCTTCCTGCCGTTTTGCTATCGCTCTTTTAACTTCCTCAACTCACCAACTTTTGGGCTTGTGTGTTCTTTTCCGGGTTGACTTCTCACGTGCCTTAGCAAGCTCTAGCTCAGTCTAATAAGATTTGTGTATGTCTACACTGTTTTGTTATTATCATTGATTACTTTCTGAATTCGTTTAGTGGCTATTTAAATTTGCCTTTTCGAATAGACATTTTCCTGTAGCTGCTCATCTTGTCTCCTTCCCACTTTCACTGCTCTTCCAAAACTTAGCTTGATACGTTTGTGATCACTACCCAGACTTATGGAGCCACCTTCATCTATGTGCATTCCCCTGAGCTTATCATACATCCTATGTGACATCAGTGCGTAATCTATTGTTGACTGCAGCCTTCCTACCACCCAAGTTATTTGCCCTTAACACTTCTCGGTACTGTTGCAAATGATGAAATCAAGCCTTTCACACATGTCCATGATCATTTTGCCAGTCGGGTCGCTATACCCGCCTATGCATCTTCTATATGCGCATTCATATCTCCTAGTATAATTATGTCGCACGCTCTTCCTAACTCCTGAATGTCATTTGATATACACTCTACCATTGCCTGGTTTTTCTTTCTGGCCTTTGTTCCCGTCCACAAGTACACGAAACCAAGGAGTGTTATTTGCCCTGCCACTTTCCTCTTTAGCCATAATTGTTTCTTGCAAGACTTCTTGACTCTTGCCAGTCTGTACTTTTATGAATGAATGCCCCGATACCACCTCCTTTCTGCTGCCTTCTGTTCTATTACAATATTCCAACGTGTAGTCCGCATTGTTAGGAGGTTGTTTCATGTCTCTGAGATGTGTTTCTACAAAACCGTATACCATCGGCCTCTCCTTCCTTAGCTGTTCTTCTATCTCTTCTAATTTCAGCTTGTTCCTACCACCATGCATGTTTATATACCCTATGCCTGAATAGGTTCGGCCCTCCTGGCTACGTTTATTTCTGCCCCGGACTCTACCTATCTTAGACACTTGTGCCACTTTGGAATCGTATCTGTCGATACCACCTGTCAAAGAGTATTCCTGTTTCTTTTCCTGCTTACTAGCTATCCTGCACCCTGAAGGGCCCACTTGCCCCTCCCCCCCCCAAAAAAAAAGCTACTGCCCGTCTTGCAAGTTGCCAACCCGCCTCATGACCTAGCCACCCATCGAAGTGAATTCTGTCTCGTTGAAAACCACCCCGCCTACGCACCTCTCTGTTTATTTCCGCCACCTCAAAGCCTTTCTCTCGACTCATCCACCATATATCTTAGTTCGCGTTGACAACCGCTTTTTGCAGGTTGATATCGCGCACCGGTACCTCCGCCATCGTGCATATTACTACCTGTACCTGAGGAGAAGTGGCGCGCATGACATCGACACCTTTCGCCAGTGTGGTTCCTAGTCCTGCCGTATCTTCACTTAGAACATCGTTTGAACCACCTGAATTTATCACGAGGTTTCATCTATTAGCTGTTGTTTTGAGTTTGCGCTCGCTTGCCTAATGACTGCTTCCAGCTTGCGCCCTGGAAACACCCCCCCCCCTGCAATCCTCTTGTCACCTCTTACCCTCTCTTCGATGGCTTCTGTGCATCGATTTAAATTCGAGTCCCCGGCGATTATCACATGCTTCGACTTTTCAGCTGGAGCGTCCTGCACCTGGGTGTTACTGGCACTTGGGGGTTCCTTGCCGCCCCATTATAAGCCCGCCCTCTGCAGTACATCTTGGGAGCAACACTGTGCGACAACTACACCAGTGCCCCAGAGCCATTTTGTTTACAACTTCATTATGTTTCCGTGTGGTCGGCCTGGCGCGGAGACATCAATCGTGAGTCCCTCAACTTGTTAGGATGTCGTCAACTCCAAGTAAGTTAGCTTGCCCTTTCACCCACGCCAAGTCATAGTGAGATCTGTCGTCACTGTTGTTCTTTTTGAAGCCATAGATGCATGACGCAGAAGGGTTTCCCAGCCCTGCCGGATCGGAATTCCCCTCATTTAAAGATGCCATCTGCCAATTCAAGGCATGTCTATCCCCGGTGAAACGGGCATCCCCCTCTCGTTCACATCTTTACAATAAACCGGGCCGGTCAGACCACATACCTCGCAAAACCGCAAATTGCTTTGAAGGGTCGCTCAGAATACATAGCAAGCTTCTGTGCCGCGCCAGCTGTGGCCCACGTCTCTGTTATCTCTCCGAAGTCGCAACCAACAGGCGCCTTCGGGGAGGCTCTTTGTTCACACACGGGCCTTTCCCGGCGTACACAGATGGTGGCTTGACCCTGTGTCCTTCAAAAAAATGGTTATACTGCCGCACCGCAACGCAGTAGAACCAATGCAGCGGCGTCGAAATGTGTGCCAAGCAACAAACAATTCAAGCACGTGCTCCGTGCGCAGCCCGCTGACCCAACCACGCGAGGGTTTGGCTCGGTGAAGTTAACTTCTTTCTACCTAGAATGTTGTGGTACGCTTGTAGTAAACACAACACACTACAAAAACCTGTAATAGGCCAATACATTTTTGTTTTGCATAAATCAACACTAGAGACACCACAATAACGACAAAAATATGGAATAAATAAGAGTTCAAGAAAGTTTATTTTGTACCACACAACACCGTCGCATTCTAAAAGTTAGCCCTACCTTGTTGCAAGGTGCCTGCAAGGTGTCTGCAGGGATACCTCTTCCTCACGATCAGGAAGTGGTATCCCACGTAGCGGGAAACGGTGAGCTTCTTGCCAGCCTGGCATTGATCGTTAATAGACGAGGAAAATAAACGACACGTTCAAAGAATATGATCATGACTTTTCACGTTCAAGAATATAATCATGAGGGTTTGATCTCAAGCTTACGGACAGCTATAGT
The DNA here is from genome assembly GCA_013436015.1 of Rhipicephalus annulatus. Lineage (NCBI taxonomy): Eukaryota > Metazoa > Arthropoda > Arachnida > Ixodida > Ixodidae > Rhipicephalus > Rhipicephalus annulatus. Next base: position 77,200 of record WOVY01011316.1, on the reverse strand, counting down.
TGTAATGATAATAGCATACAGATGTATTGGTATAAATGTATCCGCCTTAACACTTTCTTGAGTTTTGGGGTGGTCTTGTATTAAGCAAACAATGTCATGCTGTTTATATGTGCATATAATGAGTAAGAGTGAGTAGATACAAGGCTGGAACGAAGTTCTTGTGTTCTTTTAGGCTTTTTAAAGCTACCACACACTTAAGACGCCTGATTATATCACAGATTTTGGCGTTTTATTTCTTTGATATATTTTATGGCCGATAATATCGCGTATGCCTCTCCAGTAATGACGCACGTAGGGGGGCAGAACGCCTACATCTGAAAAAGGTGGCCAACCGCTGCATAAAACACAGATGTGTGCGATTTTCAAGCATCAGTAAAGAATTCTGTAAAACTGTATTGTGCTAGATTTCATAAAAGCGCCTACAGGTAAGGGCTAGGGGGACGTGTTTTGCAACTTCGATGAAGGATACACCACATTGATTGAGCTGCCACTGCCTCGGTGGGGGGTTTGGAGCAGGGGCTCCCAGACTTAGTTTGAGATGTGACCCGCACATTTCCTCAGCAATGCCCCTGACACAGAGTAGGGCATATACTTCTCGCAATTCTTTCCCGCCAAGAAAATGCTCTATAAAACAAACTGAAACAAATTGACGGTTGTTAACCAAGCCTTAACTGGATATATCTTTCACTCTAGAATGTGTAGAGTGTTTTTTGTTTTTGTTTACTTTCAGAAAGCACAGAAAAGCCGTGTAATATGTCAGCAGGTGGAGCGACCAATCGTTTGATTCAGTATAGAGGTTTTCTAGGGTGCTCGTGGAAAAAGTACCCGCGGCAAGATGAATACCTAGAGGGTGAACACGGTTAAGCATCCCCAGGGCAGTTGGTCTAACATTATTAAACCGTACTCGAAGCGCGTATGTATTACGCTTTTGTATAAATTCACCAGGCATTTCTTTTCACTACCCCGTGTAGTTCATGACAACCTTTACAGGATACTCATGGTTTTCAAACACAAGTTTTTTTTAAATACGTGACGTGTAGTATGTAGGTTAGCTTGGGGTGCAGATTAGGCCTAAGTATTTGTGTTAAGCGTGTCCACGTAAGCGTCGACAATGCAGTGCAATGTGTGGTTAGAAATGTTTGCTTATCTTTCTAGAGAATAAAAAGCACTTGCATTTTTTGATGATTCATTCGGAACCCGTTTTCCTCTGCCGTTTCGGAAATATTATTCAAACATAGTGGAACCAGTCATTCACAGATATCCAGGTTGAAGACTTGTAGTCAAACTGAACATCATATACATATCTGCAGTAATGTGTATTCTTTAGAATGAATAACTGAAATAAATTCATTCGATATTCAAAATGGTAGAACTAAGTACACGACCCTATGGAACTTGTGTCTGCCATAGAAATGTTTTGGACCGAACAATACGCATTCTAACACGGAACGTCTCATTGAACAGATAAATTTCAATTATACAGAGCTTTCTGCTCCGCATACCTGAATGTGAGAAGTCTCACAGTATCCCAAAATACCACGTAAAGTTGAAGGCCTTTTCAATGTAGGGGAACACGGAAAAAAAATAAGCTGAACAAGAAGGGAAATCTGCGCGGGTTGGTAATAGTTCCTCGTGTTTTATTATCCCTTTTCTGCATCCTCGCTCCTTTTTGCGCTGTGAGTTATCAAAAAAGAATGCTTATGAACGAAAGGTTCACAGATTGCAGCCTCGATACATATGCACGTTTTTAGTTTCAGAAGGGAGCAATCTGAAGCAGATGTACGGCACCTGATTAACGATCCCTGTAGCTGAGCTAAGCGAAAAGGTTCATTGCATACCTCGCATTTTCTGGATTTCCTCTCTACTTCTTCTTCTCCAGTCTTGCTTCGTAACATTGCAAGACTTCAAAATAGTACGATGAGTGTGACGCATAATTGAAGTAGGCGCCTAGGGAGATCGTCTGGCCTTTTATGCTGCCACCTTGTGTGTTTACCACATGGAGTGGGTGTGCTCATTTCCCCCTAACTTACTAACCAAGTTCCAGAACTTCACCCTCATATATATGTGAACTGATGCCTCATAAAGACTTCTTTTTACTTCCCCTACTGAGATTCTGGCGCGTTCTCCTGCCTTAGGACTTTATATTCTTGAAGATTTAAAGATTCTTACCAGTCGGTGACTCCCGAAGCAGCCTCCATGCTTTCCTATGCTGTTTAGACACAATTCGGAAATCAGTGTTCCACCATGGAACTCATTGTTTTCCTAACAGTTCGTTCGTTTGTGGGATGAATTAGGTTGGAGCATCCATAAAACAGCTGTGAAAGATTCGACAGCAGCACCTATGCTTGAGGTACATATGTCAGTTTCAACATATACATGCAATGGAACAGAACCATTCAAATCGCAATTTTTATTGTCGATTTGGAAACCTGTGGTCCACACTCATTTATTGTAGGTGTGCTCAAACCTACACAAAAATAGTCACTTACACAGAAATGTTTGACGTTTTTCGTTGAAATAGCAGCAAAATCGATTAAAATACAAGGCTTATGAAGGAGTAGGTATTGTTGCTGGGGAAATAAGATGTTGTTTCTGATTCAGAGATCCCACGACTGAGAAGAGAAAAGAGACTGTTATATCAAAACACCTCACGCGACGCAGCAAGAGTCACCCCCTAGTACCCTATGTGCATGCATGCCTCCATAAAGAAGGTAGAGTTTGGGAAGTTCACCAATTTAGGACTGAAAATCAGAAATTTGTAGCCTATATCTTGGACGTATGTAAGGAGTGTAAGTTAGGATCAGTTAATAGGAGAAGAAAGCTTGAACTGCCATTGCTTCAAGAAAAATTTTCAGTAGTGTATGCAAGTGATGCCTTGAATAAACCTGATGGCTTCATCTCGTAATGATATAATGGCATTCTTATAGTCCTTTCGGAATATAATGTTAGTCGGCAGAAAGTGTTTTGAAGATGATGGTCTTTCTTGGGAACCTTCGACGCCAAATTGTCTGTCTGTCTGTCTGTCTGTCTGTCTGTCTGTCTGTCTGTCTGTCTGTCTGTCTGTCTGTCTGTCTGCGGTACTGACCTCACTCACGGCAATAAATGACACCTCAAACGGCCAACCCTATTCGCAGCGACTACCAATATCGCTCAAACTTCAGCGTTCATACTTGTGCGATGGTGCATTACACAGCAATCATCGCGCATATCAGACGCACCATAACTAAACGTCGCTGTTTTGTATGCGTGTTTTCAAACTAGAAAATGCATACACAAGCAATTCAAGCACCGTAGCGTTTATCACGCTGCGCAGACAGTGCAACGCGATGTTCGAAAATTCCAGTGTCTCCAACGCTTTGCTAAGACGACACGGTGGTGGCACCTGCCTGTCGCTTTACGTTCTACACGTCATTGCCTCCGAGACAGGCGCGCATCTTTCTCCTCGGGTGCGCACGCATCCCTTCGTCTTCGAAGGTGACGCTCCTGTCTAACGTGCCTCGGTGTGCTCGTTTGCCTTCGCTGGACGAATCAAGACTCTCTTACGCAGCGCTTCCATAATACAATTTACCGATTTTCTCAAGCAGGACATCAAATAAACATTTTGTCCACCCTCTCCACACGCAAGGCTATCGTACTTCGACGACATTTGCAATGAAACATGAAGATGTGGGACCAACATTGTTTGTGCACTTGTCGTACACCCAGTACCTTAGGTCTGTGACCTAATAAATATAAATATATCGGGAAAGTTGGTATCCCCATTGAAAAAAAAACAACGTTCACCATAGGAATGGTGGATTCCACCATCCACCATTTTGGTGGATTATGGCGGTGAAAATGTTGGTGGCACATGGTATATGGTGCCGTATGGTGGAGCGTATGGTGAATGGCGCGCTTTAGCCGGCAATGCTGGAGCGCAAAGCAGCGTCAGAACCACCTCGATGAGATGCCACTAAAATAATAAAAATATTTGTATAAAAACGATGTAGAAAGCACCCGAACAGAAAAGGGTGCTACAGCGCGCATTTGACCCTGCCTACTTTGAATTTCGAACTGAACACACTAACCACTGCACCACGCCGACAGATGGCGACAGATGGTTTTAAAGAAGTAGTCAACTCACAAATACACTAGTTAACTTCAATCCTGTTAACGGGATCTGCACCTGCTACTAAAATTTGCACATAATATAAAAACGAACAACTGCTGGCTTTAACAATTGCCACTGCGATAATGGCAACAGCGGTGTGTATTTGTTACAATTTACAACCACAAGGGAAAAAAACAACTCAGTGGACTGAGGAGCAGGTCGAGTTTATTGGCAGATGCTGTCAAGTTTATTATCCGTTTCTCGCTCCTTCCAAAGGGCGAAATCATTTGAGGCTTTATGACGCTTCTATGCTCATTTGATAGATAGGTCCACACAATTGATTTTGATGTTTTTCGCTAAACGCACAGCGCAGTCGTGCCGGCGCACCGCTGTTGCTCTGTCAATAGGAGCGACAACATAACGGCTTGGCCGAAAGTAATGCAGTACGCAAGAAGCATTATGCTATCATATTGGTTCAGTAGGCACACGGATTGACGTGTCTAAGTTCTTGCATAAGAGCAAGTGAAGTGCCGGCGAGTGCGACCGGCGGCTGTCAGTAACGGGAGGGGTACAGCGTACCTTTGGTGGAAGCGCTGCAAGTGCGTCGCATTGATGTTTGTCGCCTCTTGCGCGGACACAGTACACACTGAAAAAGGCTCCATTTAGGTTAAGTGATGCCCCAGCTGTGCTCTATTGTCATTTTACTCGTGAAAATTCTGCATTCTGAAACCCAGAAGTGCAGAGAACACTTCCACGGGCTCGGTCGGTTTGACTAACCTTGGGTGCAAATCTTGGTGGTAGAACAGAAGCGCAAAAGACAAAATCGCTGGGGCTCATCTCGACGCATGTCGAAAGCAAAAGTATATGCATATTCGAACGCACTTTGTTAACTTAAAGTTATGGCTCAAGCAATACAGTGTGTAAGAATTACCAGAGTTGCGTTTCTAGCGTGCCGACATCAAGTGACCGCTGTATTCTGCTCTAATGATTGAAAGGGGCAATAGCGAACTGGAGCCCATTTATTTGTCGACCATTGCGCACTGATGTGAAACATTTATTGTCATGTTCACAGTGGCGACTCTGGTCTACTATACATCACAACAAAAAACACATCGCGGTTGTTGAACTGATGTGTGTACCTGCGCGAAATGTAAACATATCCCGGCTGCATATTCTACGCTCCACAAAAATTGAAGCGTTGTTGACACCACAGGAATAAAAAGAAACGTACTAGAAAGCGTAATGGGCAGCGTTTGTTTCTTTTGATCGTAAACGTATATCTCTGCGCATTCAAGAATGAAAGAATATAAGTAATTGATTTCTTATACTGTAATGTGCTTTGCCTCATGCCACCATGATCCACCCAGCTTCCATCATGCCACCGTCTTCAACCTTGCTCACTAAGCCTTCCACCAAGCACATTATGCCTCACCACCATGAGCCGGCATTTTCCACCGTCATCACCATTGGCTCGCCACCACCACCACCTTCTGCCACCAATTCTCCTATTCTAGCCGTCATCAGCCGGCCTTTTCCACCGGCACAACCATCGGCCCGCCACCACCACGACCATCTGCCATCATTTTTTCCACTTTCGCCATCATCAGCAATTATGTCTAGAACAATTTCCTCCATATCCTCTAATATTTCCAACATATCCACTATTCTTTTCACCATATTCATTAACGATTACAGCATCCACCAACCCAGGATTTTCAATAGAGATTGGTGGTTATTGACAGAAAGCGCGTAACATTTTCTACGAGGACACGAAAAAAAACTCAATATAACTGCTTTTTTTCAATTAGATCGTGTCCTCGTGAAAACGTTTCGCGCTTCCTATCAAGATTTGGTCAGTGTTTGTGTAAAATTTCTTGGACGTCGCCAAAGTTCCTGAGGAGGTTCCTGACGTTTCTTTGTATAATTTTTGTGTTAGCGCTGAAAGCATGCTTCTTGCTTTGTGTCTGAAAATAAGTGGATATTCGGGCGGGAAGTTGAAATCAAAGTAACATGACCGTTGTTGGGTCATGTTATTGGCTTTTTAGTTTTCTTGACGCACTCTGAGGAGCTACGCCGATCTTTCGGCGGAACGGGTACCGTAGTATTCATTGCCTCTTAAGAGACACCGGATGTCTGCATGTGGATGCCTACACATTTTGACCCTCGAATCTCTAGTCTCTGTTAATTGATTGATATGTGGGGCTTAACGTCCCAAAACCACTATATGATTATCAGAGACGCCGTAGTGGAGGGCTCCAGAAATTTAGACCACCTGGGGTTCTTTAACGTGCACCCAAATCTGAGCACACGGGCCTACAACATTTCCGAGTCTAGTCTCTGTTAAATTTTAGGCAGAGTAGACTTTACTGCTGCCTTCGCGGCCTTGTGCCACAGCCCAATACTCGTTCTAAGCCGGCCTAAGAAGTGGCGAAGGCTGGCGCGAGATTGCCCACTGACGCGCCGTATCAGATTAGATTGTAGTCTAGAATGGTGAAAGTTTTCTTCATGCTTCCTTAAACGAAGTGTAATGCCTCCTATTCAGTGTAAGTTTCTCTGCAGGTCACGGGTTCAATTCCCGGCGGCGGCGGCTGCATTTCCGATGGAGGCGGAAATGTTGTAGGCCCGTGTACTCAGATTTGGGTGCACGTTAAAGAACTCCAGGTGGTCAAAATTTCCGGAGCCCTCCACTACGGCGTCTCTCATAATCAAATGGTGGTTTTGGGACGTTAAACCCCACAAATCAATCAATCAATCAATCAGTGTAACTTTCTCTTTTTCTTTCTTTTAGAAAGAGAAGGTACGTGAATATGCGGCATGGTTTCCGTCCAAGTGTACATAGTATGACTGTTCTTTGCAGTTGTCGGATGCGTGGCTAAAGACTCCGCCTTGTGCACAAGCTTGGCTAGCACGACACATTTGCGAGCCGTGGCCATATCTGTGACATCGGAAGTGATACGGGGATTCAGTATGTGTGGCGGGAGGGGAGTCTTCAAGAACACAGTTTAAATAAATTCCGGAAAATCCGTAGAAGCTAACAAGAGTATTAGGTGTCTGGTTGTAATTTTCTTTTTTCTATAATAATCGTCTGTACGTTAGTCCTATTTGGGATCTATCACCCTTTAAGTTCTATTTCGGCCAGGTCATGCAAATATGCTTCACATACCCCTCCACGAGTAGATTTTAGGGATTGGTGTGGTGTAACAGTGATCGGTGTGTCACCGAAAGCATAAAGACCACGTAGCTTTGCAACCGGTTCTTTCTCAACATCGATGAAAAGTTTTCTGCTGGCTGTTTTGGTGACTTTGTACGTACCTCCAAGACATTCTTCAAGGGACCTGGATACTACAAAGAGGCAACCTCTTCTGGCTTGCTTAACACCTTGGTCACAGTGTGTGGCATGAAAAGCGGAAATGTGTCTCTTGGCCAGTTGAAAAAATTTATGTCGTTCCTGCGTACCCGCTTTAGGCCGGTGCGATCACTTAGTGAGGCGAATGCTCTCTACATGTCAGTTCTATTTTGTTCTGCAACGTTGGCGGCCACCAATCATAGAGCCTAACGAGAGACACTGCAACATTGTAGATGCTTGAAGCTTGCTGACGCCACTCATTCATTGCTACCATAAACCAATGCGTCTACACCAAGGTAAGCTATTTGCACATGGTTACCTATAGCCGCCAAGATGATGGAAATAAACGGACGAGAGAAGACAGGAATGGTCAAAAGGTATGGACGAAGACTCATGTGTAGCGAGAGAAGAAGGCAGAAAAAATTGGCTGACACTACGTACAGTGGGAACCGATGATATGTGAAACACGAATGAGAAATTTTGATATGCCATTTTAAAATCAGCACAACGTTATGAGGTGGAGGTAAATTATGCCGTACATGACTTCCGTGTCATAGTTATCGTGTTTAGATGTGTCGTTCACCTTCGTCGTCTTCACGTCACGTGATACCAAATTTAGTATAGGTGGAGCTAGTGAAACTGCCGCGAGGATGCTATGATCATGGTATGTTGTCTTGTTTCTACATGTCACGCTTGTCAGGATTATCATGTTTGCAGTAGTCATTATTTTGTCATCCATTGACATTACGTAACACCAAATTTGGTGCATGTGGAGCTAGCGAAACGGCTGCGAGTGCACCATGAATGGCGAATTATACTCTAATGTAGCGTTGACGCGCGCGCACGCTGGGCACATCGACAATACGTTCGCAAAACTCAAGCACTCTATTGTCTGACGCCAGGCACGGCCCGACGGCAACTGGCGCGAAACGCGACATGCTGCATTTCGCGTCGATGCGTTACCCAGGCAACACTGCGTCTCCCTCCTTTCACGACAGAAAGACGTCGGCCACGCTGAAAGCGCATGCGTCAAAGCAACGCAGCGCGGCGCGTGCCTGTGAGTATGAGGCAGGACCGGCACCTGGCGTGGCGAAATAAACGCCGGCGACCACGCGCACCGCGTTCCGTCGAAACGCATTGGCACCTTGACTGTGTCATGCGGTCATGTTGTCACACGGCACGCACATCATGCTTATCATATTTGCAGCAGTATCATACCTTCGCAATCCATTCACGTCCTGTAATACCAAGTTTGTTGTAAGTGAAGCTAGCGAAACGGCCGCCAGCGCATGATGAGCGTGGCATCTAGTTTTTTTGTTACATGACACGAATGCTATGATTTTTATGTCAATGCCGGTCGCTTGTGTTCGCCATGCAAACATGCCATACCATACCAGTTTTGCAACATCTCATGTAAACGCAACCACCGAAAAAGCTGCAGGATCATATATTGTATGTTATGACGTTGATGACATAAATGTCATGATTTTAATGTTTTAGTCAGTCAAATATGTTTTTCAAACAGTCATGTTATGCCATACTAAGTTTGGTGTTATTGCCAATATCGAAACGGCCAGGAGAGCTAAAAGTAGTCGGCGGCTAGATAGTTAGATAGATAGATAGATAGATAAACGATAGATAGATAGATAGATAGATACGTTCAAAGCCGCTGTAGTTTGCTAAGAAATGCTTCGCATTTGAAAAGGCGACTGACAAAGCCCCAGGGTTAGTCAGCCCAGTAGGACAGTCTACTTGGAGCCGGAGCCAAAGGGTAGTGTTGCGTTCACTCAACCGGCAAAAGTCCAATCAACCAGCTTAGGCTCAACCCTTAGAACCTGCTTTCTCCAGACACAGCACCATGCGCACGGATAAACGAAAAATGGAGTTGAAACCCTCCCTGTAAGCTCTGGTTCGTGGTGGTTTTGAGCAACAAACACCTGCTTTGTCAGACACCCCTGCGAAGAATACTTGATGAATCAAATTACTTTCACTTATATTGGGAGAGTGTTGACCAGGTCTATAGTATTATCTGCGTATTGCTTACATCCTATCAAGGCATTCATGATTACTCGTTGCTTTGCAGATTCTATGCGAGAGGCATTTATCACGCACGTCGTACAGCCAGGGTAAAGTAGAGCTCCATGAATTACATTTGGCCATCAATGGAGTTCAACAACTCTGCTTGCCTAGTGTGCTCTAAATAGTGTAAAAGTAATTGCACACAGACGGACATACTTACATAAGCCATGACAAACTTTCGTTGTGTCGAAATCTATGACCTTAAGCCGTCCACCAGGCAATATGATGATGCTGAGGAAGAAAAACAAACACTCTTAGAAGCCATCGTTTTTTGTTTATTGAAATACTCTAAGCACAGAAGAGACCAACGCAAGTTGGTGATGAATGCACATTCTCAATTACACTAGCAAGATGAGCACCTTTTGCTGCATGGTGCCTGTAATAAAATTTAAATATTAAAAAATACGTACGAAATCATAAAAAAGCATAGCTGATTTCTCTCTGACACACTCGTAAAACACAAAAGCAAACCATGCCCTCACGGAGGTTGTAGTATGTTTATTGTGCATGGTTTCATCACAAGTGCAAAAGATCGATTGATTGGTATATAGCGTTTACGTTCTAAAACCACCATTAGATTATGAAACACACCGTAGTGAAAGGCTCCAGAAATATCGACCGCCTGGGCTTCTTTAACCTGCACCCAAATCTAGGCACACGGGCCTACAACATTTTCGCCTCCACCGGAAATGCAGTCGCTGCAGCCGCGATCTGATCCCGTGACCTCTGTGTCAGCAGCCGAGTACTTTAGCCACAAGTGCAAAAGAGTGAATGCTATATCAGCAATTTGTTTTATCACGCGGAAAAGGGCAAGCAGCGGGAAACTTGCGCCTTTTTTCTGAAGCAAGAACGTTACACGCACGAAAAAAAAAGCACAGGAGAAGCGTAAACTAAGAAATGTCGAAGCTCGACACTTACAACGCACAAGTGTCGAGCACACAGATGCACGCACGAAACAAGCACACTAGTGTACACAGAACTAGCTTAAAGTTACAATATTTTCTGCAGTTTGACATCGCTGAGCCACGATGCCAATATGAATTAAACCATGCTGAAGTACTACGGCTATTAGTAAGGCCCTGGTTTCCTTGATATATACATCAAAATAAACTATTAGACAACCATACATTTAAAGGAGCTGACTACTGGACCAAAGCTGCACAAAAACCGTCACCGCCAATTTATGTGGCACGCCTTAACGGTTCCCAACAAGTTTTCCAACACAATTTGATTAGAGGGCCCTGATAAGCAGAGTTACAATTACTGTGATATATTTTAGGTCAGTGAAAATATATTTATGTCAGTGAAAATATATTTTACAATTTAGAAGGCCACCCGCCGCAATGATTTTGTTGCTGTAGCTATAAAATTTTGAACGCACTATATTTTTGTTCGGCATCCGCACCCGCCCGGTGACCGCAAAAAGCCTTGGCGCTCAAGAAGTTTCTCTCAGCGTTCCCAAGCAGTGGTGGGTGGTGGCTTTGTTTGGGTATCTGTGCACGTATTTGGCTATAACTACGTGGTCCAGCTGTGCAGCGTCCGCATTGTCACAGACTCGACCATTCCTGTCAAAGCAACATCTAAAATTGGGTCCGAAAAACAGTGTCAGAGTTGTATACCTACAAATTACCGACACGCTGCGTAGCATTTAACATGCGTCCCCAACCCACTGCGTGCCCACTCATCTTCAGGCCTTGCCTGGGTCAACACGACTTTCTAAAACACGGTCAATGGAGGCTAAAAAATTTGGCAGATCCCACGTATGGCGGGAATCTATGATAAGCGAAGCACGAATGAGAAATATTGATATGTCACTTTTGATTCAGCACAACGTTACGTGGTGGAATTAAAAAGATGCCGTACATAATTTTCGTGTCATGATTATTATGTTTGGATGTGACGTTTACTTTTGTCATCTATTCACGTCACGTGATACCAAATATATTATTCGTGAAGCTAGCGAAATCGCCGGGAGCCCGCTATGAGCGTGGTAGGTTATCATGTTGTTACATGACAGGCATGTAAGGATTATGATATTTGCACCAGTCGTGTATCTCGTCATTCATTGACGTCACGTAAGGCCAAATTCGTTATATGTGGAGCTAGCAAAATGGCCGCGAGCGCATCTTGACTGGCCCAATAAAATCGAATTAAGATCCAAGGTCCCGCACGTTACGTTAGTCGGACGCTACGTTAGCCAAACGCCAGTACTCTATAGTCTGACGTCAAGCGCGACCAGCCCTGACGTCAGGCGCGTGGCCCGACGGCAACCGGCGCGAAATGCAATATGCTGCATTTCACGCGGACGTGCTACCCAGACAACACTGTGTCTCCCTCTTTTCGTGACGGAGGTATACCGAACGCGCTGAAACGCGCATGCGTCAAAGCAACACAGCATGGCGCGTGCCTGCGAGTATATGGCAGAACCAGCTCCTAGCTGGCAACGCCGGCGTGACGTGACGAAATGAACGCCGCCGAGCAAACACACCACGACACGTTGAAATGTATTGACACCTTGACTGTGGCATGTATTCATGTCCTCACATGACACGCAACTCTGATGATCATGTTTGCACTAGTCACGTACCTTCGTCATCGAAATTTATTGGCACCTTGACTGTGGTATGTAGTCATGTTCTCACATGACACGCATCTCTGACGATCATGTTTGCACCAGTCATGTACCTCCATTGGCGCCACCTAATACCAAATTTGGCGTAAGTGAAGCTAGTAAAACGGCCGTGAGTGCCTGGACAGTGTGGCATGTATACATGTTGTTACATGACATGCCTGTCGCGATCATCGTGTTAGGACGTGTCATTTACGTGTGTTGTCTGTTCGCGTCACGTAGATTTGAGTTTAGTACATCGGGAGCTAGCAAAACGGCCACGAGTGCATCGTGAGCGTGGCATGTAGCCATGCTGTTTTATGACACGCATAATATTTATTTATTTATTTATTTATTTATTAGAATACCCTCAGGGCCCGTGGGGCATTACAGAGGGGGTGGGTAGAACATTTATAACACACAAGAAAAAAAAGACAAAATAAAGAAACAAGTGTCAGTACTCAAGATAGGTGCTGAGGTGGAATCAGAATGTGTTTGGCAGGGCTGAGTGACATATGTTGTGTTAATGTTCTTGTTATCCTGTGTCTCAAGTGTATGTCGAGCGAGTGAGTGTTCTGTGCGATGATGTGATGTATAGTGTTGTATAATTGTTGTATAGACAGAACTTTGTACGTTTGTATTGTTTAGAATGTGTGATGAAGTGTTGTAGGCATGTACCTGTGGCTATATTTCATGTGTTGTGGAATTGAACTACAATGTACGATTGTATTAAGTGATCTATTGTGAATGTGAAGTGTCATGAGTGACTGATGGTGTTACAGTCTGTGAGAGTGTGTGGTGACTGTTCGCGCTCGTTTGTGTGGTTTTGAATATTATGAGATAATATTCTTAAAGTGGGGGGCAGTGTCACAGAACGAGCGCTAAAAAAGAGCGCGCCGCCAAATCCTTGCGACAACGGGCGGCAGAAACGCCGCGAGGTAAAAAGAAAAAAAAAGAAAGCAAACATCCAAGGCTCCCGGGTGCGCGCTCTTTCCGCAGAAGCATGGCTTCACAGACGAACCTCCTCACCCCACATCGGCGGCCCAGCAAGGCCGCGACTTTTCTAGAACGAAGGAGGCGGGGTCAGACCGAGTGAATCATCCTCCGGAGAGGGCAGTCGAACCGTCTCGTGCCTCTCCCCAGCCTTCGCTGCGCGTCGCGCCGACGAAATGAGGAGACCGTTCTGGAAGGTTGCGCGGAAAGTATTTAATCGAGCGGCCGAGACGAGAAATCAGGGGAAGACGGAAAGTTAGCGCCGGAGCGCGTAGGGATTCCGCCGTGGAGTCGGCGAAGGTTCTGCCCGTAGTGACAGAACAGGAGGAGACGGAAGTAAGCGCCAGAGTGCGTAGAGATTCCGCCGTGTAGTCGGCGAAGTTTTTGGTCCGTAGGGACGGCTCGAGCTACAGGCAAGAGCGTGGGTTTACCGCTATCGAGCGAAGACGCGGGCAACAGCTGCCTGTGTGAAGCCGACGGATTTCCGGCGAAGAAGTTTGAAGCTTGGAGAGTGGCCATTTGAGGACGCGAGGTTTCCTGGAAGAGAAACTTCGAGAGCTACGGAACGACAACAACGCTGGACTTTGAGTGAGTGATTCTCGGAAGAGTATCATTCAGACTTTTGTTCCAAGGACTTTGGACTGAATAGGTTTTCTATTTCTTTAGTCCTTAAGTGTCTTGGTTGTTCAATGCATGCGACTGCATTGTAGTGCGTATTGTTGTCTGTGTCCGTTGTTTTGAGTGTGGCTGATTGTATTGTGTAGTACGTTGATTGATTGGTTTGATTGGTGACATATTGTATGTAACTATTGTGGAGTGTGCATTTTTGTACATTATTTTCGATCTACCATTATTGAGAATATGATTTGTTTGTTTATCAACTCTCGGCTCTGACTTGTTCTTTGGGCCACAGCCGGCGTCCGCTGGCGCACCAAAAAGGACCACTTCTAAATTGCCCACGCTTTCGTGGTGCGGTTCGGGGGGGGGGGGCCGATACTTCGGCTCTTGGAATTAGCCCGGCGATCGCCTCCCTAATTAACGGGACATGTGTGACAATTAATCTGGCGTCCGCGAGACAGGACCTTTTGGTGCACAGTGTGTCCAAAGTAGTGAGAAAGAGCCTCGAGTTGTTGATAGTGCTATCGGAAGGATTCTGTGTGTTGTTCAGTGTTCTCGTTAACGAGTGCAGGGGAGTGTTCCGATAGACTGATCTAGGCAGATACTTTTTGCACGCGGCAAGGTTTTATTTGCGAGACACCATGGATCTCGAAAAGTTAGTTGCTCTTGGTGAAAAGATGGGTCTTTCTGGCGCCGAACTACGGAAGTGGGTCACCCAGAAGGAAAAAGAAGAAAAAGCAGCCGAGCTGGAAAAAGAGAGGTTGGCGGTCGAAAGAGCCAAAGCGGAAAAAGAAGCTGAGGTGGAGAGAGAGAGGTTGGCGGCAGAGAGGGCGAAGGAAGAAAGAGAGCAGCAGTTGAAGTTGGAGTTGGAGAGAGAAAAGCTAGCAGCTGAAAGGGCGAAAGAAGAAAGAGAGCAGCAATTGAAGTTGGAGCTGGAGAGAGAAAAGTTGGCAGCCGAAAGGGCGAGAGAAGAAAGAGAAGCGGAGATGGCTGAAAGGGAGCGGCAGCGGCAGCACGAGATGGAACTCGAGCGGCTCCGTTTGCAACAGCGAAGTGAAACTCCCGTCCAAGCTAGAGTTGAAAGCAGCGAACGGGAAGATCACGGCTTCCGCTTGAACCCAAGCAAGCTGCTCGTAGCGTTTGATGAAAGGAAGGACGACCTAGACGCGTACCTCCACAGATTTGAGACAATTGCGAGGAGCCAGAATTGGCCGGAACAGCAATGGGCAACTGCTTTGAGTACTTGCTTGAGTGGTGAAGCGCTCAGTGTGTACGGTAGGCTGACGCCGACCGATGCAGCCAACTACGCAAAGGTGAAAGCGGCTTTGTTGAAGCGATTTAGATTTACCGTAGAAGGATTCCGGGACAGATTTCGGACAGGAAAGCCAGCTGATGGAGAGACGGCTACGCAGTATGCCGCCCGACTTTGCCATTATTTCGACAGATGGATTGAACTTTCAGGGACAGCGCAGGAGTACGATGAGCTTAGAGAGCTGCTAATTAGAGAACAATTTCTTACTAGTTGCCACCCAAGCCTGTCACTGTACTTAAAAGAGAGGAAGGCTGACTCACTTGAAAACATGCTTGAATTGGCTGATCAATTCTTAGAAGCGCAAGGAGGAACTAATTTGGCCAAGGTCAAGAAGGATTGTCCCGATGATTCGAAGAAATTGGCTCCTGAAGAAAAGAAGCGTGCACCAGAGAGCATGCAGCGATGTTTTCTGTGTAACCGAGTGGGTCATCGCGCGAAAAACTGTCGAACGATCTTTACGAGCCCTACGGTAGTAAAATGTTTTAAGTGTGGTCAGACTGGGCACAAAGCAGATGCATGTCGAAACGGAGCGAGTCAAACTCACCAGGTATCCTGTGTGCAAGTGGCACCGAAATCCGATAATAATGCCGTCACCGACGGATTCGTAGAATTGAAAAATGGGGAGAAAATTCCTATTGTCGGTGCTGTAATGTCAAAACAGCCAACCGGTGTTACGAAAGGAATGCCAGCGAGGCCTGGAAAAGTTGCGGGCAAAAAAGTTACGGTGTTAAGAGATACCGGCAGCTCCACTGTTATCGTTCGGAGAAATTTGGTACGGGAAAGTGAGTTGACAGGCAGAACGAAACCGGTTTGCCTAATTGACCGTACGGTTCGGATGCTTCCCGAAGCAGAAATTGAGGTTGAAACCCCGTACTTCAGCGGGAAGGTTACTGCTTTATGCATGACGACCCCCCTGTATGACCTTGTCATCGGAAACATCGACGGGGCGCGAGGGCCAAGTGATCCAGAATGTTTGGGAGAAGACCCGAAGATAGAGCCCTCGCCAACACAGCGGCCGCGAGATACAGTGGAGGAGCATCCCGTGACGGGTCTCACTAGAGCCCAAGGTGAAGCTGCGGCGCAAGAGACAGCGAAGGAGAAGACGATCGTGTCGAATAAGTTCACAGGCCGAGCAACTGGACGTACGTCGGCACGACCTCAACCGACTGACAGTGTAAAGGAGACGGAGTTGGCCAGCCGGGCAAAAAGTAGAGGCATGATCAAGCGGGTAAATAAACAGACAGGACCCGTCGAATGTAATAACGCGTTAACGGTGTCGGAAGAGACAACGATGGCTGAGACGACGCCTCAGATATCGTCGTTGGAAAGGGCTCGCCGAAAAAGAACGTGGAAGCACAAGAAGAGATCGAGCGAGCTCCGCAAAAAGGGGCGCAAGCGCTGTTCGAAGTACTCAAGATAGGTGCTGAGGTGGAATCAGAATGTGTTTGGCAGGGCTGAGTGACATATGTTGTGTTAATGTTCTTGTTATCCTGTGTCTCAAGTGTATGTCGAGCGAGTGAGTGTTCTGTGCGATGATGTGATGTATAGTGTTGTATAATTGTTGTATAGACAGAACTTTGTACGTTTGTATTGTTTAGAATGTGTGATGAAGTGTTGTAGGCATGTACCTGTGGCTATATTTCATGTGTTGTGGAATTGAACTACAATGTACGATTGTATTAAGTGATCTATTGTGAATGTGAAGTGTCATGAGTGACTGATGGTGTTACAGTCTGTGAGAGTGTGTGGTGACTGTTCGCGCTCGTTTGTGTGGTTTTGAATATTATGAGATAATATTCTTAAAGTGGGGGGCAGTGTCACAGAACGAGCGCTAAAAAAGAGCGCGCCGCCAAATCCTTGCGACAACGGGCGGCAGAAACGCCGCGAGGTAAAAAGAAAAAAAAAAGAAAGCAAACATCCAAGGCTCCCGGGCGCGCGCTCTTCCGCAGAAGCATGGCTTCACAGACGAACCTCCTCACCCCACATCGGCGGCCCAGCAAGGCCGCGACTTTTCTAGAACGAAGGAGGCGGGGTCAGACCGAGTGAATTATCCTCCGGAGAGGGCAGTCGAACCGTCTCGTGCCTCTCCCCAGCCTTCGCTGCGCGTCGCGCCGACGAAATGAGGAGAACGTTCTGGAAGGTGGCGCGGAAAGTATTTAATCGAGCGGCCGAGACGAGAAATCAGGAGAAGACGGAAAGTTAGCGCCGGAGCGCGTAGGGATTCCGCCGTGGAGTCGGCGAAGGTTCTGCCCGTAGTGACAGAACAGGAGAAGACGGAAGTGAGCGCCAGAGTGCGTAGAGATTCCGCCGTGTAGTCGGCGAAGTTTTTGGTCCGTAGGGACGGCTCGAGCTACAGGCAAGAGCGTGGGTTTACCGCTATCGAGCGAAGACGCGGGCAACAGCTGCGCGTGTGAAGCCGACGGATTTCCGGCGAAGGAGTTTGAAGCTTGGAGAGTGGCCATTTGAGGACGCGAGGTTTCCTGGAAGAGAAACTTCGAGAGCTACGGAACGACAACAACGCTGGACTTTGAGTGAGTGATTCTCGGAAGAGTATCATTCAGACTTTTGTTCCAAGGACTTTGGACTGAATAGGTTTTCTATTTCTTTAGTCCTTAAGTGTCTTGGTTGTTCAATGCATGCGACTGCATTGTAGTGCGTATTGTTGTCTGTGTCCGTTGTTTTGAGTGTGGCTGATTGTATTGTGTAGTACGTTGATTGATTGGTTTGATTGGTGACATATTGTATGTAACTATTGTGGAGTGTGCATTTTTGTATATTATTTTCGATCTACCATTATTGAGAATATGATTTGTTTGTTTATCAACTCTCGGCTCTGACTTGTTCTTTGGGCCACAGCCGGCGTCCGCTGGCGCACCAAAAAGGACCACTTCTAAATTGCCCACGCTTTCGTGGTGCGGTTCGGGGGGGGGGGCCGATACTTCGGCTCTTGGAATTAGCCCGGCGATCGCCTCCCTAATTAACGGGACATGTGTGACAATTAATCTGGCGTCCGCGAGACAGGACCTTTTGGTGCACAGTGTGTCCAAAGTAGTGAGAAAGAGCCTCGAGTTGTTGATAGTGCTATCGGAAGGATTCTGTGTGTTGTTCAGTGTTCTCGTTAACGAGTGCAGGGGAGTGTTCCGATAGACTGATCTAGGCAGATACTTTTTGCACGCGGCAAGGTTTTATTTGCGAGACACCATGGATCTCGAAAAGTTAGTTGCTCTTGGTGAAAAGATGGGTCTTTCTGGCGCCGAACTACGGAAGTGGGTCACCCAGAAGGAAAAAGAAGAAAAAGCAGCCGAGCTGGAAAAAGAGAGGTTGGCGGTCGAAAGAGCCAAAGCGGAAAAAGAAGCTGAGGTCGAGAGAGAGAGGTTGGCGGCAGAGAGGGCGAAGGAAGAAAGAGAGCAGCAGTTGAAGTTGGAGTTGGAGAGAGAAAAGCTAGCAGCTGAAAGGGCGAAAGAAGAAAGAGAGCAGCAATTGAAGTTGGAGCTGGAGAGAGAAAAGTTGGCAGCCGAAAGGGCGAGAGAAGAAAGAGAAGCGGAGATGGCTGAAAGGGAGCGGCAGCGGCAGCACGAGATGGAACTCGAGCGGCTCCGTTTGCAACAGCGAAGTGAAACTCCCGTCCAAGCTAGAGTTGAAAGCAGCGAACGGGAAGATCACGGCTTCCGCTTGAACCCAAGCAAGCTGCTCGTAGCGTTTGATGAAAGGAAGGACGACCTAGACGCGTACCTCCACAGATTTGAGACAATTGCGAGGAGCCAGAATTGGCCGGAACAGCAATGGGCAACTGCTTTGAGTACTTGCTTGAGTGGTGAAGCGCTCAGTGTGTACGGTAGGCTGACGCCGACCGATGCAGCCAACTACGCAAAGGTGAAAGCGGCTTTGTTGAAGCGATTTAGATTTACCGTAGAAGGATTCCGGGACAGATTTCGGACAGGAAAGCCAGCTGATGGAGAGACGGCTACGCAGTATGCCGCCCGACTTTGCCATTATTTCGACAGATGGATTGAACTTTCAGGGACAGCGCAGGAGTACGATGAGCTTAGAGAGCTGCTAATTAGAGAACAATTTCTTACTAGTTGCCACCCAAGCCTGTCACTGTACTTAAAAGAGAGGAAGGCTGACTCACTTGAAAACATGCTTGAATTGGCTGATCAATTCTTAGAAGCGCAAGGAGGAACTAATTTGGCCAAGGTCAAGAAGGATTGTCCCGATGATTCGAAGAAATTGGCTCCTGAAGAAAAGAAGCGTGAACTTTGAGCATGAGTGTTTTCTGTGTAAGAGTGGGTCATCGCGCGAAAAACTGTCGAACGACTTTGGACTGAATAGTTTTTCTATCTCTTTAGTCTTTAAGTGTCTTGTGTTGTCAATGCATGCGACTGCATTGTAGTGCGTATTGTTGTCCGTGTCCGTTGTTTTGAGTGTGGCTGATTGTATTGTGTAGTACGTTGATTGATTGGTTTGATTGGTGACATATTGTATGTAACTATTGTGGAGTGTGCATTTTGTGTATTATTTTCGATCTGCCATTATTGAGAATATAATTTGTTTGTTTATCAACTCTCGGCTCTGACTTGTTCTTTGGGCCACAGCCGGCGTCCGCTGGCGCGCCAAAAAGGACCACTTCTAAATTGTCCACGCTTTCGTGGTGCGGTTCGGGGGGGGCCGATACTTCGGCTCTTGGAATTAGCCCGGCGATCGCCTCCCTAATTAACGGGACATGTGTGACAATTAATCTGGCGTCCGCGAGACAGGACCTTTTGGTGCACAGTGTGTCCAAAGTAGTGAGAAAGAGCCTCGAGTTGTTGATAGTGCTATCGGAAGGATTCTGTGTGTTGTTCAGTGTTCTCGTTAACGAGTGCAGGGGAGTGTTCCGATAGACTGATCTAGGCAGATACTTTTTGCACGCGGCAAGGTTTTATTTGCGAGACACCATGGATCTCGAAAAGTTAGTTGCTCTTGGTGAAAAGATGGGTCTTTCTGGCGCCGAACTACGGAAGTGGGTCACCCAGAAGGAAAAAGAAGAAAAAGCAGCCGAGCTGGAAAAAGAGAGGTTGGCGGTCGAAAGAGCCAAAGCGGAAAAAGAAGCTGAGGTGGAGAGAGAGAGGTTGGCGGCAGAGAGGGCGAAGGAAGAAAGAGAGCAGCAGTTGAAGTTGGAGTTGGAGAGAGAAAAGCTAGCAGCTGAAAGGGCGAAAGAAGAAAGAGAGCAGCAATTGAAGTTGGAGCTGGAGAGAGAAAAGTTGGCAGCCGAAAGGGCGAGAGAAGAAAGAGAAGCGGAGATGGCTGAAAGGGAGCGGCAGCGGTAGCACGAGATGGAACTCGAGCGGCTCCGTTTGCAACAGCGAAGTGAAACTCCCGTCCAAGCTAGAGTTGAAAGCAGCGAACGGGAAGATCACGGCTTCCGCTTGAACCCAAGCAAGCTGCTCGTAGCGTTTGATGAAAGGAAGGACGACCTAGACGCGTACCTCCACAGATTTGAGACGATTGCGAGGAGCCAGAATTGGCCGGAACAGCAATGGGCAACTGCTTTGAGTACTTGCTTGAGTGGTGAAGCGCTCAGTGTGTACGGTAGGCTGACGCCGACCGATGCAGCCAACTACGCAAAGGTGAAAGCGGCTTTGTTGAAGCGATTTAGATTTACCGTAGAAGGATTCTGGGACAGATTTCGGACAGGAAAGCCAGCTGATGGAGAGACGGCTACGCAGTATGCCGCCCGACTTTGCCATTATTTCGACAGATGGATTGAACTTTCAGGGACAGCGCAGGAGTACGATGAGCTTAGAGAGCTGCTAATTAGAAAACAATTTCTTACTAGTTGCCACCCAAGCCTGTCACTGTACTTAAAAGAGAGGAAGGCTGACTCACTTGAAAACATGCTTGAATTGGCTGATCAATTCTTAGAAGCGCAAGGAGGAACTAATTTGGCCAAGGTCAAGAAGGATTGTCCCGATGATTCGAAGAAATTGGCTCCTGAAGAAAAGAAGCGTGCACCAGAGAGCATGCAGCGATGTTTTCTGTGTAACCGAGTGGGTCATCGCGCGAAAAACTGTCGAACGATCTTTACGAGCCCTACGGTAGTAAAATGTTTTAAGTGTGGTCAGACTGGGCACAAAGCAGATGCATGTCGAAACGGAGCGAGTCAAACTCACCAGGTATCCTGTGTGCAAGTGGCACCGAAATCCGATAATAATGCCGTCACCGACGGATTCGTAGAATTGAAAAATGGGGAGAAAATTCCTATTGTCGGTGCTGTAATGTCAAAACAGCCAACCGGTGTTACGAAAGGAATGCCAGCGAGGCCTGGAAAAGTTGCGGGCAAAAAAGTTACGGTGTTAAGAGATACCGGCAGCTCCACTGTTATCGTTCGGAGAAATTTGGTACGGGAAAGTGAGTTGACAGGCAGAACGAAACCGGTTTGCCTAATTGACCGTACGGTTCGGATGCTTCCCGAAGCAGAAATTGAGGTTGAAACCCCGTACTTCAGCGGGAAGGTTACTGCTTTATGCATGACGACCCCCCTGTATGACCTTGTCATCGGAAACATCGACGGGGCGCGAGGGCCAAGTGATCCAGAATGTTTGGGAGAAGACCCGAAGATAGAGCCCTCGCCAACACAGCGGCCGCGAGATACAGTGGAGGAGCATCCCGTGACGGGTCTCACTAGAGCCCAAGGTGAAGCTGCGGCGCAAGAGACAGCGAAGGAGAAGACGATCGTGTCGAATAAGTTCACAGGCCGAGCAACTGGACGTACGTCGGCACGACCTCAACCGACTGACAGTGTAAAGGAGACGGAGTTGGCCAGCCGGGCAAAAAGTAGAGGCATGATCAAGCGGGTAAATAAACAGACAGGACCCGTCGAATGTAATAACGCGTTAACGGT
Source organism: Rhipicephalus annulatus (assembly GCA_013436015.1). Taxonomy (NCBI): domain Eukaryota; kingdom Metazoa; phylum Arthropoda; class Arachnida; order Ixodida; family Ixodidae; genus Rhipicephalus; species Rhipicephalus annulatus. The sequence goes on along the minus strand of WOVY01011316.1, from coordinate 55,271 downwards.
GTCGGAAGAGACAACGATGGCTGAGACGACGCCTCAGATATCGTCGTTGGAAAGGGCTCGCCGAAAAAGAACGTGGAAGCACAAGAAGAGATCGAGCGAGCTCCGCAAAAAGGGGCGCAAGCGCTGTTCGAAGTACTCAAGATAGGTGCTGAGGTGGAATCAGAATGTGTTTGGCAGGGCTGAGTGACATATGTTGTGTTAATGTTCTTGTTATCCTGTGTCTCAAGTGTATGTCGAGCGAGTGAGTGTTCTGTGCGATGATGTGATGTATAGTGTTGTATAATTGTTGTATAGACAGAACTTTGTACGTTTGTATTGTTTAGAATGTGTGATGAAGTGTTGTAGGCATGTACCTGTGGCTATATTTCATGTGTTGTGGAATTGAACTACAATGTACGATTGTATTAAGTGATCTATTGTGAATGTGAAGTGTCATGAGTGACTGATGGTGTTACAGTCTGTGAGAGTGTGTGGTGACTGTTCGCGCTCGTTTGTGTGGTTTTGAATATTATGAGATAATATTCTTAAAGTGGGGGGCAGTGTCACAGAACGAGCGCTAAAAAAGAGCGCGCCGCCAAATCCTTGCGACAACGGGCGGCAGAAACGCCGCGAGGTAAAAAAAAAAAAGAAAGCAAACATCCAAGGCTCCCGGGCGCGCGCTCTTCCGCAGAAGCATGGCTTCACAGACGAACCTCCTCACCCCACATCGGCGGCCCAGCAAGGCCGCGACTTTTCTAGAACGAAGGAGGCGGGGTCAGACCGAGTGAATCATCCTCCGGAGAGGGCAGTCGAACCGTCTCGTGCCTCTCCCCAGCCTTCGCTGCGCGTCGCGCCGACGAAATGAGGAGAACGTTCTGGAAGGTGGCGCGGAAAGTATTTAATCGAGCGGCCGAGACGAGAAATCAGGAGAAGACGGAAAGTTAGCGCCGGAGCGCGTAGGGATTCCGCCGTGGAGTCGGAGAAGGTTCTGCCCGTAGTGACAGAACAGGAGGAGACGGAAGTGAGCGCCAGAGTGCGTAGAGATTCCGCCGTGTAGTCGGCGAAGTTTTTGGTCCGTAGGGACGGCTCGAGCTACAGGCAAGAGCGTGGGTTTACCGCTATCGAGCGAAGACGCGGGCAACAGCTGCGTGTGTGAAGCCGACGGATTTCCGGCGAAGGAGTTTGAAGCTTGGAGAGTGGCCATTTGAGGACGCGAGGTTTCCTGGAAGAGAAACTTCGAGAGCTACGGAACGACAACAACGCTGGACTTTGAGTGAGTGATTCTCGGAAGAGTATCATTCAGACTTTTGTTCCAAGGACTTTGGACTGAATAGGTTTTCTATTTCTTTAGTCCTTAAGTGTCTTGGTTGTTCAATGCATGCGACTGCATTGTAGTGCGTATTGTTGTCTGTGTCCGTTGTTTTGAGTGTGGCTGATTGTATTGTGTAGTACGTTGATTGATTGGTTTGATTGGTGACATATTGTATGTAACTATTGTGGAGTGTGCATTTTTCTATATTATTTTCGATCTGCCATTATTGAGAATATAATTTCTTTGTTTATCAACTCTCGGCTCTGACTTGTTCTTTGGGCCACAGCCGGCGTCCGCTGGCGCACCAAAAAGGACCACTTCTAAATTGTCCACGCTTTCGTGGTGCGGTTCGGGGGGGGCCGATACTTCGGCTCTTGGAATTAGCCCGGCGATCGCCTCCTTAATTAACGGGACATGTGTGACAGATGCGCAAATCAGGAAGGCAACATAAGTCAACTAAAAATGTATAAGTAAGAATTCAAGCACATACAAGACAAAGATAGGTAATGGAAACTGCGTATAGTTACAAGCATTGCTGAGAAATTGCAGTCTTGAATAACAAAGGGTCTGTTATTGTTACAACGGAAGAGGGAAGGTGGTTCCAATCGGCGGCTGCTTTCGGTAAGAAGGCTTCTGAAAAGAATTTGGCAGAACGGAATGGCAACCTTATGCTGGTGATCTATGCGCGATGAGTGGTATGACGGTTGCGAAATGGGGTCTCGCTTCATTGATGGATTGTGAAAAAATATCTTATGAAAAAAATGCAGTCGCGCCAGTTTCCTCCGGACAGTTAAATTGGGTAGGTCAAGGTTAGATTTCATTTCTGATATGCTAGCAGTACGGGAATAATTAGAACAAATGAACCGAACTGAGCGGTTCTGAACAGATTCTAACGCGTTGATTAAATTTTGCTGCACGGGATCCCATATAGCGGACGCGTACTCAAGCTTTTGGCAAATTAGTGATCGGTATATTAGAATTTTGAGGGACAGCGGAGCGCGAGAAAAGTTGCGGCGTAAGTATCCTAGTGTTCGGTTAGCGTTATTACAGATGTAGGCAACATGCGTGTGCCAAGATAGATTGTTGGTAATGTAAACGCCAAGGTACTTATATGAAGAGACATGCTGGAGGGGAACGGCGTTAATTCTGTAGGTACAGGGGGGAGAAATAGATCGCCGGGTTCTTGACATGCATTTAGATTTGTTAGATTAGATATGATTATTGTGTTTGCACTAGTCAAATACCTTCGTCATCCATTCAAGTACTGAAATACGAAATTCGGTATATGTGACTCTAGAGAATCGCCAGCGAGCGCTTCATAAGCGTGACGTGTAGTCATGTTCTTACATGACACGCATGTCATGATTTTCAAGTTATGGTCGGTCGCTTGTGTTCGCCGTGCAATTATGCCTTAACATACCAGTTTTGCAACCTGCCATGTGAACGAAACCACTGCAAGAGCTGAAGGACCTTGAAATGTAAATCATGACATTCTTCACATACATGTTATGTTACGATTATGTTATGTTATGTTATGAGTTTTGTGTTATGACTAAACAAGTATGTTCTTCATACAGTGACGTTATGCCATACCAAGTTTGGTACCGATACCATTATCGAAACGGCGAGGAGAGCTAAAAGTCGTAGGTGGCTAGATAGATAGCTAGCTAGCTAGCTAGCTAGATAGATAGATAGATAGATAGATAGATAGATAGATAGATAGATAGATAGATAGATAGAAAGATACGTTCAAAGTTGCGGAAGTTGGCTAAGAAATGCTTCGCATGATAGATAGATAGATAGATAGTTAGATACGTTCAATGTTGCGGAAGTTCGCTAAGAAATACTTCGCATTTAAAATGCTACATAGAACAAGGTATCGCAGGAATATATATATATTGTACCGCTACGTGCACAAATTCGTTCGCTCCTGCATAGAATGTCAGTGCCGCAAAACTTCAACGCACCTGTCGCCGGTAGGTCTTCAACCTCTACCTTGCCCTGCCAGGCCGTTTGGGCGCGTTGGCATCGATTTGTATGGGCCACTTCCACTAACGTCGGCCGGTAACCGCTGAGCCATTGTTGCTGTGGACCACATCACGTGATACGCCGAAACTGCCGCTCTCCCCGCGGCTACAGCGAGCGATGTGGCCTCCATCCTGCTTCAACGATTTATGCTGCGACACGGTCCACCTCAGAAACTGCTCAGTGATCGATGCCGCGTCTTCCTGTCTGAAGTCGTCGAAGCCATTCTCAAAGAGCGCAACGTTGTTCACCGCAAAACTGCTGCTTACCACCCGCAGACGAATGGCCTCACTGAACGCTTCAACCGTACGCTCGGTGACATGCTCTCCAAGTACGTCGCCGCCGATCACACAAATTGGGATGCCATTTTACCCTTCGTCACCTACGCATATAACACCGCCCCTCAGAGCACTACTGGCTTTTCACCTTTCTTTTTATTATATGGATGGCACCCGTCGCACACCATCGACACTATACTACCGTACAAGCCAGATCCGTCAGAGTGGGCGCCTATTTCTGCTACAGCCAAGCTTGCTGAAGAGTGTCGAGAGCTTGCAAGGACCTTTACAGCGCATGATCAAGAGCGGCAAAAAGGCATTCGCGCTGACACCAGCACTACTGCGCCCATGTTCCTCCCTGGAGCGCTCGTCTGGCTCTCGATCCCTACCACTTCAACTGGCTTATCTTCAAAACCATTGCCCAAATACGAAGGCCCCTACCGTGTCGTCAAACGCACTTCCCCTGTAAATTACTTGATCGAACCATCTTCGGACATGCGCCGTCGAGGGCGCGACATTGTCAACGTGGAGCGCCTCAAAGCCTACCACGACCCGCTCATAGTAACCAGCTGCTAGGTCGCCAGGCGGCTCCCTCTTCGTACCCGGGGTAGTTGTGGTGAAGCCTTTGAACAGTGGGTCGTCCTCTCCAGCGCCTTCTAGTGGGTTGCCCTTTTTAGCTAGAAGAAGAGCAGCTCTCGTGCAGAGAGTCGGTACCCGCATTGACTGTCACTATCAAGCATCGTCGACAAGCGTCTGCCAATAAACGTCTCAACAATTTATATATTTTTTTGAATAAACAATATTAGTTAAACAGACCAAGGTGCTAGGAAGTTTAAATTCTGAAATTGACATAGATTGGCCTACAGACACGCCAGAATTATTGATAAATGTTTTGTCCTCCCGTTACTCGCTTCAGTCACTCACAGAGAATAAAAGTTGATTATGGGGCACCAAATACAAAAGAACCTGTACATCTATAGAAAAAGATATCTGATGTCATTTGCGTTCTTCAAAAATTCAGAGACCTCACAGGAAGTTTTGTTGCAAAGGTATCAGCAAATGCTCACGTATTTATTCTTTTAATAGATAGCGACTGACCTGTGGCCACGAGGTACCGTTTTTCGAACAGACGATAAAGAAATGTCAATCTTGTGGCTTTTTTCTTACTAAACAGACACTCAAATATTATTTTTGCACCAAAAAGCCAATTTGGGAGGATCGGCAAAATTAGGACTTTGGTAGAATTCGAAGGCAATCAATGCCCAATTCAGAATTTTACTTTGTTCGTTTTCACTATGACTTGTCTATTTAAAAAAAGGGGCATATGTATTGGCTCCTGCGTTGCACCTGTTATAAGTAATTTTTTGTCTGCATTGACCGCATTTTAGCAAGAAGTGTTCATCCAGGCAAGGTCCTCAAGATGTTTACATATGTGGGCGATTTCCTCGTGGTTTTAAAATGCACTAACCCTGCGACGCACTCTAGAAAGGCAGATGTAGCTTCGAATTTGTATCGATCACATTGAAAATTTTTGTGGTTTAATCATGAACTGGCCAATAAGAAGAGCTTGCAGTTTTGAGACATTAACTTCACTTGGGGCCAGGCTCACGTATAATAAAAGTTCAGTGCTATAACAAAAAGAGAGCTTCTTTCTTGCGATTCTCCACATTGGAAGCAGGTCAAGAGAGCTAGAGCTACAATGTGCTTTCATTCTTCGCAGTCAGTGTGCCCTAAACGTTGTTTCAGGAATTGAAAGAACTGCGATGGCCAAATCCTTTGCTTGTGTAGAGAAGAAGACCACATGCTGTGCGGTACACGCACAATATTTTCCACAACCTAAAAAATGCCCCCAGTTCCCCGAAGAGAATCATGAGGAAATGCGAAGGTATTTCCTGTGGTAAGAAAGGGTACCGTTGGCGGCAGACATTCGCCTTCACTGACTTCTGCCATCGCCTTGAGTAGCGCCTAGCCAGCGAATGGTCCCGAGTGAGCTGCGAGCAGATGGGAGAGTGGGGCGGCAGCGTTCTCGGCTTGGCGCTGGCGTTTCACAGTGGCGTCTCGTGTACACACTTTCGGGTGTTCTTGAGAGGAGCGTAGCCGGAAGTTCAATGAACAGGGACGTGGACCTCTTCGCCCTGGACTTCCCTCAGGAAGGGATCACCACGTTTAATGAAATTACAGCGTATTACTGAGAGTACTGCAAGACATACGCCGCCCCGCAGGCAGATATGTCAAGGGAACAGGCCACGATCTGGAGGCGAACACCCACAGATACTTTGCCCAGCCCTCATCGGCTGTCTGAAATTTATCCAGAAGAGATTACACAAAACTGGCGACATTGCAGCTACGTGAAAGCTACCCAAAATCAAATTCTTTGGGAATGCGAAGGTAACCCCCCACCAAGAAAAATGCTGCCAGCTCCCTCCCTTCATGCATTGGAGTCGCTCCGGTCGTCAGGTGACTACCACTTTCAGACAGAAGTGGTTAACTTGGCCGAAACGGTCATGGCAAGCTTTTGGCCACCACCCTTCGAACCACCGGCGAATTAAGTTTACGGACCTTGCTATGCCATCAGTAAAGTTCTTTTTTTTCTCTCTTTTGAGAGGCGCCCAGACAGCGAATGGTTGAGAGTGAAGCGTGAGCGAACCAGAGTGGGGTGAAGCGAGGAGAGAGAGCCAACGGGGAGAGAAGGAGTGGTGAAAAACGGCACCTTCCCTTTCTTTCACTCTCGCGAACCACATTCTCGGGTTGCTAGGAGCTACGAAAAGCGAGCGCGCCCGCAACAGCAGCAAGTAACATGTGCTAGCACGCGGATGCTGCGGACAACGCTCGATTTGAATTGAATTTGAATTTGATTTTGAACACTGTTCAGACCGTAATTGTTAAGGATGAATGAGATAAAGGCAGATTCGACAGTCTGACAAAAGCCTTCCTACCCATACATTACTAAGCGGTGGAACACTTAGGAGCATAGGCTGAAACAGATAATAAGATATAGTCAAAATACAGCACACCACACACAGTGTAAAGGCTATGAGGTCAATGATGGCATCCCACAGCTGCCATCAGTTGTTAAAGGTAGGAAGAAGTCAATGATGGCAGTAACAGCGGTTTCTCTTTAGGGTAGCTGGCTTCCCGCGGTCATCCGCATAGCCGATCTTTGCCAGTGAGGGTACGCGTTAAGACAGATAAACAAAGGTTTATTTAGATGATAGTCGAAAGATGGGAACTGTACAGGGATTCATGAAATTTCGCACTATGTACAACAAAGATTCAGTTCATGATTCTCCCCTTATTTACAAAATGCCTTCGGTTTTTATAGCCTGCCGTTTCTTTAGACGGAGGTCCGAAGAAGGTGGTGAGCACTCTTGCGCCACAAATCAGGTGACAAAGTCTCAATGGTCCACCCACCAGAAGGAGTGCAGATATTGCACCACTTGGTTGGGCAAAAGGATCGAATGGTAGCGCGAGCGCACCACACCGTGACGCACCAAGCCACCGTTTGAAAACACCGCAGGGCGATTGATTGATTGATTTGTGGCGTTTTACGTCCCAAAACCACCATATGATTACGATAGACGCGGTAGTGGAGGGCTCCGGAAATTTGGAGTACCTGGGGTTCTTTACCGTGCACTCAAATCACCGCAGGGCGAGGAGGTAGAGTCCGGAGAAGAAAGATATATCTCCTCAAAGGGAATGGTCGCTGACCCAAACGTCGGCAGCGGTCCATGCTGCTTACAGCTTCAGGCTTCCAGAACTTTCTCGAGCATGGCAGTCCAAACGCTCGATCCTTGAGAACGGCTTCTTCGATGACTTTCCACGCTTCCGGACTTACGGTGTTTTGCGATGGCCTTGCGTAGATGACAATAGCCGAGTCGAGAGGTTGACTTAATGAGACCAGCCACAGTGGCACCGTCCCCCCGCTGTTTGAGCCCGTTCAACAAAAGGCTTGTCTCGCGAAGCTTTCGTTGAGACCCGACTGCTACCTGGAACATCTACAGGACAGCGTCTTGCAGACTGGGCGCCAATCGGCTTGAAAGTATTCCTAGCAGACAGGCTTACACACATTCGCGTTTTTCCAGACGAATTGCTGGGCCAAACATAACAACAGGCAATCAAAACACAAAAATAGGTATATTTAGTAAATGACAATATACCGCGTCTATGAAATTGTTTTACGAGCCCTGATAAATCAATGGTACAGATCAGTGAAAAAACAAATAAGAGGCAAAAAATAGCAAATGACAATTGCGCATTATATCTGAATGACCAAGAGGTAATCAAAAGGCCATGTTTAACTGTTTTCTTTTTGCGGGTGGTATGTCGAATATTTTGCCTGAATCATATTGGCAGCTTCTCGGTTGTTATTCAAGAAATCTGTCAATATGTTGGCAAGAGTTTAGGTTCTATATTTCATTCAAAACATAGAAGTTCTAAGTCGATTGTACCTAAGGTGATATCGAGAATAAACAGATGACGAAGATAGAGAAAGCGTTTCGGGGTCATGTAAAATTTGTCTATGTGTATGTGTAGCGAGCGTTATTTAGAATAGCTGACAGATTTTTAGTATATGAAGCCTCGAAAATGATTTCTCTGTGTGGTAATTTCGTTTAAGGACTCTCTATACAACGAACAGTCATTTTTTGTAAAAATATAATCCATGAAAATTTGTGTGAGTAGTGGTATCCCAGATTAGGAGACAGTAATGCAGATGAAAGTGAATAAGGGCATGCTATAACAGCGATTATAGCCATTTCGGTACGACGGAGTTTACGTTATATAATATTAAGATTGTCCTGCACATGACTTCGTGGATCTTGTGTACATGAGGTGTCTAGCTGATGGTTTCTTCAAAAACAACACCTCAAAACTTATAAGTAGGAATTAATTCAATCGCGCAGTTTTGAAATTCTATGCAGGCATTGTAGGCGTCAAGCTCATTACGGCCTTTCAAAACAATTTATTTTTTTGACAACAGGTTGAAGTTGGTTTATATGAAGCCAGTATAACCGCTTGGTTAGCAATCTATTAGCTGCATTTTCATGTTCAAGCAGACGTTTACCTGAAATAACGCTTCTGTCGTCTTATTTACCTACTAGAATCATGTGTGATTTTGCTGCTAAATTTAGCAAAACAAGCTCGAGTTACGTGCGTGTTTGGAAGAGGATTGGTTTTTTTCTTGGGTATACAATATTGGTATTCTGCCTGTTTTAGGAGCTTCGCCCCTAAATAGGTTGCAAATCGACACCGTGTGCCTGTGGTCTGCGCTGCTCTGAATAAGCTTTCAACGGTGTGCGCGCGCACATCTTCAAGAAGTGCCACATTGGCGGGTTACAAAAAGCACGCTTATCCATATTTGCGTTGCGCCGTTGGCACAGTTTATAAAATCCCCCTCAAATGAGAAATCATCTACATAGACCACACAGGGCGCTGTACAAATAACCATTTAAGGAAGCATTTTTTATTAGGTAAGGATTGAACAGTGTCGCGTGTAGTGCATCATGTGGTTGTACCCCACAGTATGATCACGCGTGAGTACTTGGAAAGAGCCTGGATGCGCTGGCTCGAGAGATATTAGAAGCGTTTTACAACAGAAAAACAAGGGAGTCCTGCGTCAGCGTGCCTTTGCTTTTGTGGCACAATAGTGACGACCAACTGTTAGATCCAGCTGTTTCTTAATTTGTATTGTTACGTTGTATAGGGAATTGGTTACTTTTGCTCTTGTTTCCTCGCACGCTCACCATCGTTTGAACAGTGCGCAGGTTTGGTTTTTTTTAAACTTTTACACTAGGATTCATTTGGTTCTGTCACTTTCTAGATACTGTTGTTTTAATCTGAGTTTGAAGCCTTCTATGGTCTTGCCCACAAGCTCAGTAAGTTAAGAAGTATTGATCATGTCCTAAAATAGCATTTGTAAAGCCATTGCTTCCGGAAAATAAACTTAGTTGTGAGTTAACGTTTGTTTTCCTTCTCTTTTTCTTGGTTTTCAAGTTAGCGCCACACCTTTTAAGTAACAAGGACCGACCTTATCACGTTCCTGCAGGAGAAGGCAGACCCGCCAACGCCGCTGACGTCATTGTTGCTTGAGAGACGCTTTTTTCCTGTTGTTCCAGCTTTGCATGGTTGCCCCTTGCTGACAGAGCTAGCAGTTCTAGGTCATCTTCTGTTGTAAGCTTAGTGGTTCGATACAGAGTTAAAATGCATAAGACCGAAATATCGAACTCTTCGTGGCTGCAGTGGAATAACGAACCAAGGCAATGCTGACAAGATGGGTCTGACAGCACAGCCGTCCCGCACTCACCCCGTGATATGTGGTTTACTCGGCAGATTGCGTACCACGGCTCCTCGTTGATTCGTTGTGATTCGGCGGCGCATTGAGCACGCAGTGATTACGACGCCGTGTTTCAGCGTCAGAAGACTTCCGCTCGCTGTAAATAGCAGATTTTCCAAATTTAACTAGAGTGCCATGGGAAACGCGGATTTAAAGCCAGGTAGAGTATACTGTAAAAACAGCAGTATTACCAGGTTTTCCCTGAACAATATTCTTCTTTAACCTGTCGTAAGAACGAACTACGCCAAGTTCACAACCTTGTTTCAAGCATAGCAATTCAGAAATAATTGCCCTTCAATTTGAAATCATCGCAAAACATTAACGTTTTTTCCTCGCGGAGCGAAAACCACTTTCTTCAGAAAATAATGAAATAATCTAATCCGTGTATTTAACTCTTGTTACATTTCAACAGTTCCGTGCTAGCTTTATAACAGCATTTGCTTCTCAACAACTTACGCAACTGATAAAAAGTAGATGCATTTCTCATGTACATTTCTTTCATTTGTTTTGTTCTAGTTTGATCTCCTGCTAACGATAATTTTATGTCTAATTTTATTAGTAGTAGTACCATCATGTTATATGTAATAATATTATTACTGGTATTTTATCTCATTAGTCTTTGCTCACAAACTTGCACCTTTTGCTGTACTTATTTTGTAATTACCCCCTTCATGTCATCATAGGAGGTCCTCCCGTCAGTTTCTATGAAACTTTGGGACCTCTTCCTGTACTCATCTAACCTTGTAACTGAATGTGCAATATGTAATAAACTTGACCTGACCTAACTTGACTGGAACTGTTCCGTGACGAGAAAGCGCCTCGCCAGCTTGTGCAATTCGTGTTGGCTGTAGCGGCGGCGCTATAGTCGACAATTATCGAAAGCACTGCAGCGTGCCGCGCGCAAGGACTGTTATGCGCTCCGGCTACGCGGCACCCTTGTAGATGCGAAGTGGCTTTGGGTCGGTGTGTGGTGTGCGTCTTGATCACCTTTATTGCACATGCGTGTCCGCTCCCATTCATCTTCCTTCTTACGCTTTTTGTCATGCTTGCTAACCAGATACAACATGAAAGAACATAGAAGAGAAGAAGGAAGAATTTGGCCACGAGCAGTAGGAACATGATTGCTTGGTATAGGGCTCGGGTCTTTATAACGCTGCATTCGTCCTCATGCCGAAATTTCGCGGTCATCGCCCTACCAAGACGTGCAGTTCCGAAGGCATCAGTGAAACGACTGTGCAAGCCTGGAGAGGCCGTCACGATAAGCATCACGCGAATTATAGCGCTTCTGAATGACGAGGTGCAAGCCTCCATTCCCGATGATACTCAAGGGGACCCTCACATGACGTATCTTATCCAGAAGAATGGGGAGCTCCTCAAGCTCAAAAAAATAAATCTTCGATGCGAACAACAATGACACCTACTAGGAAGAGCTCGAAGCCGCGCAGACGTACTACCGAAGGGTCTTTTACGCCATGTCTTGAGCGTGCTTTTTTCTCTGAGAGGCTGCAAGAAAAGCGACAACGCTGAGTTCTGGAATGCCAGAGGTTACGTCCTGGAATACCAATGCTGGTGGTGCCAACACCTTTGCCCATGACGAAGTTAGTTACTCTTCATCTTCGTTGCTACCCAGTCAAGAAACAATGGCACGTCGTCGCACAGTGCTGCTGTCGGAACTGCAAAACCCGACACTTTCTGACGGACTTAGAGATTGGCAGTACTTTCGAGACGATTTCATTGCCATGAATTGCTCGAACAAAGACAGTTTACAGATGAAAAAGTTTAAGTTCCTGCAGTGTTATATAAGCGGTGCAGCTAACAGAGCCGTCGAAGGCATTCTTGTAAGAGAGATGAACATAACATCACCATGCGGAGCGGGACTGAGCGCTTTGGTCGTCCCGACTTGCCCATTAACCAGGATGGTGACCATCTCATCACCTCAGCATGGGTGAAGTCTGTTCGTCAAAGTCTGGATGGCGATACTGTAATTATCCTCTGTCAGGCGAATGCCCTCAACGGCTCTCTTTGCTGCACCGCTTAAATAACAATCAAAGTAAACAAACTTTTCAATCTTTAGAAGATATTCGTTCATAAGTAAAAGCCGAGCACTACACTCTAAAAAAAGCGGAGCGAGAATGCATAAATGGGCTCCGTTCCACCATCGGTGCAGTGACTTCTTTTCTTTCGGGCGCTTTACCTGTCATACCCTCTCGCGGCAAGGACCGAACGAGCAACGTTCTTTCTTCAACGTTCTAATTTCTTGTCAATCACGGGGGCAAGGGGGGGGGAAGGGTCTTGCGCGCACGCATGCGCACGCTGAGCCTAGCCGGCCGCGGCCAGTCGTGAGCGATTGCTTTTACCTAAGATTGATGCAAGCGATGCGGGAGTGACGTTTTTTGTTTTCTTGGTGTAGAGTAAAGCCTCTATTTTTTTAGCGCCAGGCACTCGCACGATGTTCCGCACACTTTCGTGTGTGTGTCATGTTGTTTCATACTACCAATTTTTCATGAATACAAGGAGATCTGCTTCCCAAGTAGTCTTGCTTTATCGATTACCTTAGACTGTACACAAATATTGTTTTTTACGGTGTCGACATACTTGGTAAGTTCACGCATATTTAGTTTTGCGTGGCACCAACAGCACTCATGAATTCGACCAGGCGCATAAAAAAAGCATCACACTTAGTTTTTGCAACATTCTAGGAAACCTACTACCACTGTAAAGTCCATGCGTGAAAGCACGATCATATACAATTAATAGAGTTGCCCCACCGCGGTGGTCTAGTGGCTAAGGTACTCGGCTGCTGACCCGCAGGGCATGTGTTCACATCCCGGCTTCGGCGGCTGCATTTCCGATGGAGGCGGAAATGTTGTATGCCCGTGTGCTCAGATTTGGGTCCACGTTAAAGAACCCCAGATGGTCTAAACTTCCGGAGCCCTCCACTACGGCGTCTCTCATTATCATAGAGTGGTTTTGGGACGTTAAACCCCACATATCAATCAATCAAACAATTGATAGAGTTATACGTGCCACTACTGCTATATGAATGTTCTTTGCAGTTTACCCCCATTCGAACGCGGCCGCCGTGGCCGGAAGTCGAATATCCGTCCTCCAGCATAGTCACGCGACCCCCATAAGGCTATGCTACCACGGCAGATGAACGCACAAAGGTACACAGGCTGCGAAGTTTCACCGAGCGTTTATTCGCCAGAATGGGTTACAACCGTCAGATGCGTTTTAAACATCATCATAACTACACTTCTGTGAAAAGTAAACATATGAATTCTGTCAGTTAAACCATATTCTCAATCGCATGCGTTTTGAACTGCCCTTGTCAGCACTGAGAGGTAAGGCGGAATTATGCACGCGTGCAGTGCGCCTTTCTCGTCCATCATTCTCCTTTGTCTTGAGAAGCTCAACACAAAATGGACTTATAGTAACAGCTGTGAACAGCAGGTAAGTGCTAACGCTCACTCACCTTTGTGAAAAGAGTATTCCAAATTCAGTTTAATATTAACCACCACAGCAACAGCGCTAACAACAAAATTCTGGCAAGCACTATGACTGCAAGTTGACACGCGAGGCAAATCGCGAGAAGAATCTCAAGCATGAAATTATCTAGGCACAGTATGCTATAACGTTATAGTAAATTTGCGCACTGCAGCGCTAGTTCCTCCACTCAAGTAATAGAGCTGCCGGGGCGCCCACAGCAACTGCCATCGCTCACGAAAAAATACCGTCGGATACGAGGTCACCGCTTATTTTTCTCGCTAGACCCGCGTTGTAAAATACGTATACACGGCTAGGACGGTCGTCACCACATCAAAAACACTGTCATTGAAGGGCTATCGGTGTACTGTATCCATGGCTAATGGTCACACTTGTGGTAAGCACGTAAAAAGAATATAAGCAAACGTTAACACGAAACAACTAAACGAGGTCGACGCAACTACAATACAACTACTACGACGAAGACTAAGTCTTGTCTGCATTCTGTGCCCTCTCCGAGTAACAAGTGGAAGAAAAAAAAGACATGACCTCCGAAAGCGCTAGCGCGTAGCAAGCGTTTGCGTTCTAGGAGGCTACAAGAAAAAGAAATAACTGTGGCAGTGATCGAGAGATGGCACAGCGTTTGGAATGCCTTGGGCATTCCATGCATGGCTTGGGTAATCATTTTCACAAAAACCAGATAAGCTCTAGTCATTACTTCGTTCACTATTGTGCAACCGTTAACAAAGCTCCATGTGTCTAAGCATCAGATACAACGTATTTACGTGTGCGCATGTTTTGGTATAGCCAGAAAACGTAAAAAATTGTACAAAAACGTATGTGTAACCTGTGCACCTAAGGTGAGTCAAAATTCATCGCTATATAAGCTTGTGCGTTTTCGGAGTAGGATGGGAGTAAACAAGTCAAAGTGTGTGCCACGGCGGATAAATGATTCATCGTGCTCTTGTTCATTTAGTTCACCCTATATGCGTACCACGTGTCCTTGTGTGCATGTATAGCTATACGCATTGCATCAGCATATATTAGGCGCCCGGTGTCAGTGAATAATCATAAATGGGTTGAGTCGTAATTTATCCGGAAGGGAGCCGTTATAATGGGTATGACAACGTACGTCACCGCAGGGCAACCTTTTTTTAGTATCGTTCAGTCCCTCAACATGGCGCCAGCTACGACCTACTTCATGACTATGACGCTCTCACACCTCCAGCTACTTATATAACGTTGAACATTTATTTATCAAAGCTGCACTACTGAGTCGGAATGGTTTCGCCGTGATCAAGTCTATGGTTTGGAAGCACATCTCGTGAACTGCGGCCCCGACAACGCATGGATAACGTCGCTACGCTGTGTGAATATGCGAGAAGGAGAGGGAGAACAACATTATTAAAAAACAAAAGAACCCCGGTCCGGGTCTAAAAAATCCTATTCATCAGACAGGCCTAGAAGTTGCAAATGCTAAAGCAGTGTCGTCATGATGTCCTGGGAGGAGTCCACCAGCCACTCCTCCAGGGTCGCAGGTCTTAGGTTTAGAGGTATGTGCTTGAGGATCTCGCCCATGGCTGCGCGAGCACACGGACAATCCCACAGAAGGTGAGCATTATCCGGGAAGCGACCACATGCCATGCAAGCAGAACAGCCATATTTTCCTTTCTTGCATTGTTGAATGTGTGGTATCTATAAATAGTGAGTTTGGGCATGCCTTATCAGGAATGCCTCGCGTCTTGTCAAGAAATGAGACGGATCAGGATAAACCCTGCGATTGTTGCGCATCTTATCTAATCGTTCGCGCCTCTTTAAACCTGCCATAGCTGGTAATTCGGTGCGTTTCAGTGAATCCGGCCACCACAGAGGAGGGCCTGGGAGATTTACGCAGGACATGGCGTGTGCCACTTCATTCCCTCTGATCCCCGACCAGACATCCACTGTATGCGAACGCGTAACGAAGGGTGGTCAGCTAAGTGCTTCGTAAGTTTGTTGTAATGCGCGTCTGGAATGTCACCTGTCGCGAGGGCTCGACAGGCAGCTTGGCTATCTGTGCGTATCAGTAAATTACGGGCATTTAAATTGGGTATGGTAACTGCTTCTACTATGGCTGTGATTTCTACAACGCATTGCGTACTAATGTTGTAATGGAAGCCCCATGACAGTGGTAGTTCATCGGAAACTATTCCCGTTCGGAAGCCCTCGTCGGTATCAGACGGAGATGCATCCATGTACAAGATCCAATCTCCTGTGGTTTCTTGGAGATGTACTCATAATTTACGTCATCCTGTTTGGTTATCTTGATCCATGTGCCGCGGAGCTGTTTCGACCGTGATCTGGTCGAGCGTCGCCCAAAGGGGCCGGGTTGCTTCAAATGCGACAGGTGCAGATATGTCGTAGCCTAATTCACGAAGCAGGGCGTATCCTTGTGCGGAATGTTTGAGGTGGGTGAATTGTGCTTAACAGTGAATTTGGGCCAACTCGTCGAGGTTTGGAAGGATCGCAGTTTCTTGAACCCTATCAGATTTGCATAATGAGGGGTACTCAGTATCGTGCGAGAAATTTGACGAAGCAGGGTCTTAAGCTTCGATTTTTGGGTCTTGGTGATGTCAATATATCAATATTGATATATGACGCGAAAAATGGCTAAAGCTATGAAAATTCGCCTGAGTTGGTGTTCTTTGATGCCTCCCAACTTTCGTGTTGTGCGTTTCAAAAGACGGTATGCTTGCTGCAAATGTTGTATTGTATGTCGGAGCCACTCCTTTGACTTGCGTTCATCTTGCATCCAGAAGCCAGCACTTTGATGCAGGGCTTCCTGGGAATAGGGTCATTCTGTATGGAGAGTGTAACGAGTTGCCGGTCTTCTTGAGCGTTTGGAAGCTTCCTATTTGTTATGACAATAAACTCATATTTGGCACTGGAAAAAGTGAGCCCTCTTTCTTCAAGCTTTCGAGAAGTCGTGTAAATGGCCGATTGTAGCGTGTGTTGTATTTCTGATGGGGAACTACAATAGAAGAGAATACCATAAGAAGTGCATAAGAGCATACTATCATTTCTCTTGTGAACTGAGAAAGCTCTGCCCAGCTTTCGCAATATCGAAGGTGTGAAGTCTATATGCATCATCATTGCGTCACTTTCATGTAGCTGACGTAGTTCATGAGCACGCCCGTTGTGTGTGAATGGCGTTAAAAAAGGTAGGAGCACATCCATCATATCCATAGCTACACTGTGAAACGCTCACAAAAGCGCTTGCGGTGTAGCCGACCCTCTCTTGTCATGCTACAAGAAATGCTGACTTCATTGCGCAAGGCCTATCACGCGTAATTTGAGCAAGTGGTTGTACAGAGTCAGCGGTCGCAGTTCATCAGGGCAGCAATTTGATGATCCAATGAACCCTTGCGAGGCCATCAGTGTGCGTACAAGTGAACACATTCATGCGTTCTTGGTCGATTTGATGCCGTGCTCTGACCAGCCTTTTCACCAAGGATCTCCCACAAAATTCCAGCGGATGACTGGTTGGATTTTGAAGGCGAGTAGCAGCTGCACAACGTCAGCATCAAGCTTTGAACCCTTCAGGAGGGCATCGTCACGGCAGAGATAACCTAGCAATGGAGGTGACAGGTCAAACAAAGCATGAAGCTTTGTCATTAAACCTCGGTGGATGACTGGGTGAGGAAGCACAGGACATATGTATATTCTTTATTGTATATTTGTTACTCAACACGATATGCGTGCTTTCCACTAAATTGTGCTCTGAGATGTCTTTCTGCTTCATAAGCTTGAACCGTTTCATGAAACTGTTGAATTGCGCTTGTGCATAGCACTCTGCTGACCTTCAGTTGGGGCTTCATTAAAGTATCTGTGGAACTAGCACATTCAAGAGCACTTTATTTATTTATTTATTTATTTTTAATTTCCAGTACTGCAGCCCTGTTATGGGCCTATTGCAGGAGTGGGTACACAGCAAGAAATAATAAAAAGGTACAAAACAAAACAGCAGTATTACACAAGTACATTGGCAGATCATAGAAATACAAAAGTTTTACAGATTTATACAAACAATGAAAGGTTTACAGCACACCGTCTTTAATGCCTTCAAAAATTCATCTTTCTGCAAAGACCGAATGTGACCTAGTATGAGGTTCCACATTTCAATACATCGAGAAAAAAGGGTGTATTTGAAGAAATAAGTACAAGGATGAAAGACAGATACATTAAGTGCATGGCTGTTTCTGGTGGATGATGGTTTGGCAGGTGTTATGTAGTTGTTGTGTGGTGAATATTGCGGTGAATTAAATAAAGAGTGAAAAAGTTTCAGAGACTCGATATCTCGTCTTTTAGAAAGTGATGATAGACCAAGCTGCGCTAGATGGCATGATGGTGAAAAATTACGATCATAGCGTCTGTGAATGAATCCAATAGCTTTTTTCAGGATGGATTCAACCCGTTTTATGTCAGTGATTTTATAAGGGCAACATAGAGTGGCTCCATACTCAAGGATCGGTCGTACGAGGGTTTTGTATGTAAGCAGTTTTGTTTCCCTTGGGGCTAAACGTAGTGAGAGGTTAAGGTATCCAAGTTTCTTCAGAGCTTTGTTCCATGTTGTATTGATGTGACTAGACCAAGATAAATTAGTAGTGAAAAGAAGACCACGGTACTTATATTGTGAGACCCGCTGCACTACATAGTTATTAAAAGAATAATCAAACACAGATGGGGTTTTCTGTCTACTGAAACACATAGCAGCTGTGTTTTGAAAGTTAATGCTCATCTGCCAATTTTGGCACCACCTGCGAAAGTTTAAGAATGATGTATGGAGTGTATGATGATCATACGGTGAATTTTTTACGTGATATAAAACGCAGTCGTCAGCGTAAAGACGAATTTTAGTGAAAACTGTGTCGGGTAGGTAATTTATATATAAGAGAAAAAGTAATGGCCCTAGCACGGATCCCTAGGGCACTCCGGAAGATACACAAGCTTAAGATGAATGGAAGGTGTTAAATGATACGTATTTGCTACGACTTGAAAGGAAACTTCTAATCCACTGAACAAGCGATTGATTTTTTAGTAAGAGATTGAGTTTATATAGAAGTTTTGAATGGATGACAGTATCGAGGGCTTTAGAAAAGTCTAAGAATAATGCGTCCACCTGAAGACCTAAGTCAAGAGCTATAGAAATGTCATGAGTGAATATTGACAGCTGAGTTATGGTACTAAATCCACGCCGGAAACCATGTTGTGCATTGGAAAGAATATTGTTAGTTTCGAGAAAATTGATGATGTGCTTGAAGACAATACGTTCCAGTAGTTTGCATGAGTGAGAGTTTAATGATATAGGCCTGTAACTTAATACAAATTGCCTACTACCTGATTTGTGGAGTGGAAGGACTTGTGCAACTTTCCACGATGATGAAACAGTTGATTTTGATGATGATTTGTTTAAAACTACAGACAGGTGTTGGCTTGTTCCTAGAAAATAGCGATGAGGAAAAATACTAACATTGTCTGGGCTAGACGACTTTTTTTAATCAACATTTAAAATCAAATTTAAAACACCTTCTGTACACACAGAGACATCATCAATAGAAACAGGCGAGGCATGAAGTGGAGTGCAAGAAGAAATTTCGTGATTATCCTGAGCAAAGACAGACGTAAAGCATTCGTTAAATGCATTGGCAATGACCTGCGGCTTGCTAGTAGGAGTTTCATTAATGACGAATGTACTAGTGGAGCATTCCTTTGGCGAGATTGAGCTCCAAAATTTTCGGGGATTATTCTTAACCACAATTGGCAAGGTAAATGAGAAAAAGAAGTCTTTAGCAGCATTTATTTTTCTACGAACTTCCTCCTTCACTGTATTGAATTCAGCTCAACGCAGGGCATTGCCATTACGACTTGCATGCCTTAGTCTTGATAGTCAACGCTTTAAATGCAGTATTTCTCTCGTTATCCATGGAAGGTCAGTATTTTTCTTTTTGGTTTTTAGTGGTACATGTGTTTCAATACATTCTATAATAAGGTTTTCAAAATAGGAAATCAAACTGTTGACATCACCAGTATAGCTAAGTTCTTTAAAATGTCAAACTCGCTGCTTAAGGTGTCAATTATAGACACATCGTCAGCCAGGCTATAATCGCGAAAAGTTGTATATTCATAGCGGCGTTTCGGAACTGTGCAATTAAGAGAGATTAGTACACCTCTATGATCAGAAATACAAATAATGACCTGAGCTGTAAACCCTCTAGTAAACAGTAAAGCACTGAGAAAAACGCAGTCCAGTATAACATTGTCCCTTGTGGCATCAGTGACAACTTGTTTAAGACCTAAGTTTAGTGATAAAATATTCACCTTTCTGCAAATTGATGAATCGGTGCCTAAAGTGGAGAGCGATGGCCATGAAATGCCAGGAACATTAAAGTCTCCCATGCAAATTAGGTTACCTGAAGAAAAGCCTTTTTGTTGTATAAAACTACTGAGTACTGTGAACTGATCTAGTGATGAACCTGGGGGACGATAAAATTCACCGACAATTATAGGAGAGTTCGCGATATGAACCTTGCACCAGACGGTTTCAATATATGCAGGTTACTTTAATACAGAACAACTGAAATCAGACCTCGAAAAGATGACAACGCCGCCACCTCGGCCATGCAATCGATCAGTACGAACAACATGGACCCCTGGTGGAGTAATTTTAGAATCATATATGTCACCATAAAGCCAGGTTTCCGTGACGCCAATATTGTGAGGACAATAGGTAGCAAGCAAGTGTACAAAATCAAGAAGTTTATTAGTGAGACTTCTGGCATTTATATTGAGAATACACACCTTATCATGATTCGGTCATCTCATAAGAGTGGGGCGTTTAGAATACTGTTTGGTGGATTTTACTAATGAGTCGGAAATACAAACCCAGTCATACCGCGCATTATCTACATATACATAATCGTACCTTAATTGCACTGTGAAACCGTCATTCCTAAAGAATGCAGTGGCGTCCCATAGTTTTTGGCGAATAATCCGTATGTGTTCAGAAAAGCCCTCCGTTATACGCATGTTAGAACCCATAGTTTTTGGCGAATAATCCGTATGTGTTCAGAAAAGTCCTCCGTTATACGCATGTTAGAACCCTTCAGCTTAAAGCCATTCTTCAGCACCTTAATCTTTTCGTGGAAGTCAAGATGTTTAAGAATGACCGGGCGACGTTTACTACCAAAGTATCTACCGATCTTGTGGAATCGTTCGATCTGCGGAAATACAACTTTAAGTATGTCTGAAAAAAACTTCGACAGACTGGCCTTTAAAGAATCGCTATTTTCATCTTCCGATTCCTCCAGACCGTATATGATAATGTTGTTTCTGCGCGAACGATTTTCTAAATCATCATTTCGAGAAGAAAGATAATTGACTGAAGAAGACAGCTTTTGAATTTGGCAACGCAGTTCGTCGTAGAATGCAGCATTGTGAGAAGGTGGAGTCTTCTCTAGAACACTTTAGCGCGTTTAGATAGCCTCAAACCGGGAGATGACAGAGTTACGCAATTCCGCGACAACTTGTTCTATTTTCTTCTGGCCAGATAGAATTTGAGAAAACATTTCTGAAACAGACCATTCATTGTCGGCATCAGAACTTGATGGATTATTAGAATCCGTTCGAGTAGGAGAACCTGTGCGCGATGTGGGGCCTGAGTTAGCCAAATTAGCCCGAGTTAGCCTTTGCGGAGGTCCCGGGTTTAACTCCACATCGCCGCTTAGTAAGAGACTACACAGGCCATGTACAATATCAGGATATGATGAAGTAAGCATAAATGAGCAAATGTTGGGGCAAGGTACCAGCAGCAAAAACCGATCATCAGAACGAAGGCAATAGGTATTGCTTAGGTAACGTACCTGCACAACGAACAGACGGCGATTAAGCATTGTGCTGGTGCCGCTGTCACCTTCCCCACTGAAGCGAGGCAGTTGTGGCGGCGCTTTTATATCCTTGACCACCGACGTCACATCGGTGGGCGTTTTCAGAAGTACGCTGTCATGGATGATGTCATCGAAGAAGGTAGCCGGCATGCTGACGAACGAACCATGGCTTTGCTCTGAGAGAAGGACAGGGCAGTCGGCGCGCACGCAAGCCGAAACTTGCGCGTGTCGATCAGCAACTGGTGAAACATCAAAAACCGTCCAAGATGTGGCTACCAAGGGAGCTGCCAGGCCAGCGCAAAACTGCACAAGGAACAGACAGCGATTAAGCATTGTGCTGGTGCTGCTGTCACCTTCCCACAATATGTCCACAAAAGTTTACTGTGATTTCATCAAATATCTCAAGTTTCGGGCTAGCTTCGTCCTTTCTATCGGCAGATGGCTCGATTCCGACGACGTTGAGATGCCCCATTGCAGGAGCATCGAAGTCAGGAAGGAAAGTCTGGCTGCAATTCCAACAAGTGACAGAAAGTGCATACAGCTTTGGTAGACGTTCTGCTGGTGCTGCCGAAGGTTGTACGTCTTCTTCGGGTAAGGAACGCAAGAAAGCCGACAACATTTGTCCTGCCCTACCTCCTTCCTTCCTGATATGAATCTGAGTGTGCAAAAAATAGGCATTTAGACAGCCTCGCGAGCATTCTCTTCATGTGTCACGATACTGTACGTATCTTGCGGCACTTCCTTAACTTTCTGGCTGTGGAACATTGAGAGGTCGTCCGGCAGGCACTTGATTAGCACGCTACTGACTACAGTACAACTACGTATTGGTCAGGTGAGACTTCCAAGCCAGTTAATGCAGAGACTCAAAAGTGTACCTGGTCGTAGAGCTGCCGGTGGTTCTCAACATTGGCTGAAGTCTTGAGCAGGCGTGAAGATGGTAAAAAAACTCGTTAATGAGCAAATCGCGCCGACCAAATCGCTCTGTTGAAGCTTTGACAGCGACGTTGTAATTCACTTCTCTCAGCCAAGTGAATTTGATGGCTCTCTTGGCTTTACCGCTCAATCAAGAATACCTGTAGTTGTACTTCTTAATCTAGGTAGCACTGAAGTGATCCTAGAAGGACTGCCGTTTGCGAAATGCGCCGGAAAATATAAGGATGAGTAGTTTGGGCTCGACCACAGTGCGAAAACATGGTACGGTTCTTTGACTGTGCGTTAAACATGTCACTCTAGGTTAAGACCTACTACTCTCGTTGTTGGCTGAGGTGCTGGCGCCAGCGGCGTCTGCGTTTGGTGACCTAACCTCCCACAATGCATTATTTGTTGCTTACGCTTCGCTTGCGACGTCTAGGAGAAAGAACCTCGCTTGGGACACGGCATAAGAGATATTTCGGGTCGAAATCTTCCGCACCCTCGAGGTTTTCTTCACATGTGTCCAGCAACTATATTACACTTACTGCAAGACGAAATTTCAGCTAGATCATTTAAAAAATAACGAAAGAGTTTTTAGTGGATTAAAGCGATGCTTTTCTTGAATTTTGAAATTTGTAGTTATGATGTTTTTGTATTCGTTGCACCTTGCTCATTATTGTGCCTTTGCTTGTTGTTTATGATAATCTAATTTGTCTTGTAGAGCAACTCATTTCCTAGTCAAGATGTCTCTTGGTAATTTATTTTATAGAAAACATGCATTTTGTTTTTATTTGCCGCTACTCGAATAAGGACTGTTTATATTTCTATTCCTTTATTCACACTTCTGGCAGCTCCTGTTCAAATATGGTACCCATGGAAGATAACACGTGATTTTGTTATTTTCTGCGTACTGTGCTTGCGGTATGTTTCTGCTTTGCTGCCAAGTTGGCACGACCAAGTCAGGCATTTACTTAGCCTTTAGTCGTGTCCCCCAAGGCAATCTTGTTCAATTTTGCCTTGAATAAAGCAAACCAAACCAAAACCGAACCAAACCAAAACCAAACCGAATCCTAGGTCTCTCTCTCCTCTTCTACGCTTCCTCTTCTCTCACCTCACAACGCCGACGCAGGCAGCGATGCTAGCGAGTTTCTCGTGCGAAAAAATTGGCCCCGTATCTACATGTTCAACTGCGAATTTTGTCGGGAGATGATAGTCTTCCATCTAAAAAAGTGAACAGACTAAAAAATATACTTGATGTCTTGAGCTAGAAAATCAGTGAATGCATTTCTGGAAGATCGATGGATGAATGGATATGGCTGTACTCTTTAGATGGGGCGGTGGCTAGCGCCACCAAGCCGTAATACTTAATGAACCAAAAACTATACCTATTTTTTTCTTTTAATAATTGAGGTTGAGGATTCGTACTTTGCAGTAAAACGTTTAATTTTCACTCGTGCCTTGACTTTAGTCACCAATCATATAACCTCCTTACAGTTTATTCTACCCGCTTAAAGTCTATTTTGCCCTCCCTGTCCCTAAACCAAACTGCTTTGAAAAACTGTGCGCCATCATCCTGAACTATAGGGCAAAGCCCTTTACAGAACAATATCAAGTGTTCGGCAGCTTCTTGTTCCTCTCCACAGGCACTGCATACCGTGTCTACCCCTTCGTATTTGGCCCACTATGTCTTGGTTCGCAATACTCTTCTTCCAGGCCTCAAACAGTAGAGAACTACCCCAAATATTATCATAGATCCTTGCCTTGGCAATTCCCTGCCTAAAAGTTTGATAAACCTCTAGTGTGGACTTCTTAACCATGCCAATTCTCGATATATCGATCTGAGCTTCCTTCAACTTCTTCTTAACCGATAATTCTTTTTGGTTTGGCCCCCTGCTGTTTTTTAAGTATTTGCCCGCCAATTTTGTGGTTCGCTTCCTCCAATTTGTATCGACATTCTTCATGTACAAGTGGCTGAATACCTTCCTAGCCCAACGCTCCTCCCCCATTTTTCTCAATCGCTTCTCAAATTTTATCTTGCTGCTAGCTTTCCTGCCCTCAAATGATGTCCATCCCATATCACCTTGTACTCCCGGATTTGTTGTATTCCCGGAAGCTCCTAAGGCAAGCCTGCCTACTCCACGTTGCCTAATTTCTAATCAAGCTTGAACTTCTGATCTCATGCGCAAGACCGCATTGCCGAACGTCATACCAGAAACCATGACCCCTTTCGATATTCATCTGACAACATCATACCTATTGTAATTCCACAGTGCCCTGTTTTTCATTACCGCTGCATTCCTGTAACCTTTAGTCCTCACGTATATTTCGTGTTCTCTTAGGTACTCGGCCCCATTGCTTATCCATACGCTCAGATATTTGTATTTATCTGCTATCTCTAGCGTGACCTCCTGTATTCTAAGCTCAACACCTTCATTGTAATTAAAAATCATGACTGCTGATTTTCATTACTGAATCTGAAATCTAACCTATCTCCTCATTACCGCAGATGTCCACCAATCTCTGAAAATCTTCCTTGTTGTCGGCCATTAGCATTGTATCAACTGCATACATCAATGCTTGTAGTGCCTGTTCAATGAGTTTTTCTTGTTTGACAAACGGTTGAAGCCCAGTCCACTTCCCTCTAATTTGGCCTCTAATCCTTCGAGGTACATATTGAATAATGAGGGTGACAGGGAACACCCCTGCCTAAGCCCCCGTTTGACCTCTGCAGGATTGGATACCTTTTTTCTCTCTTTATAACTACCTTGTTACCTTTATAGATATCCTTTAAAGATTAGTGACTACATGTTGCACACCTAGTGTGTCCAGTATTCCCCAATTGTACTCTTAAACCACGCTACTGTAAGCTTCCTGGATATCCGAAAATGCTAGCCACAGGGGCCTGTGTTCTTTTTCTGATATTTCGACGGACTGTGTCAGTGAGAACAGATTGTCTTCCAACCTCCTGTTTTTCCGAAACCCATTCTGCAGATGCCCAAGCACCCCCTCGTCCTCTATCTATGCCTGCAGTCTTTCCTTTATAATCTGCAACGCCAGCCTGTAGACCACTGATGTCACTGTTCTAGGACAGTAGTTGTTTATGTCAGCTTTATCCCCCTTTCCTTTATAGATGATGCTCATCCTGCTAAGTTTCCATCCATTGGGAACTTCACCATCGATTATTTGCTTGCTCACTGCCTCTCTCAAGGCCTGCTTAGACTTCGGACATAATGTCTTTATCAGCATGATAGGAATGCCATCTGGGCCTGTTAATGTACTACTAGGAACCCTTTTCTCAGCCCTTTCCCCCTCTCGTTGTGAAAATGGAGCCATTGCGCCACCTGATTCAGCCTTGTCTATTGTGGTGCAGAAAGCACTCCCTATGTTGACATTTTTCTGTCACCCTTGTTCTTATATATTCAATAGCTTCATCCCCTTCCAGCCTAGCACCTTGGGCTGTAGTTATAAACCTCTGCTCTAGGCTTGTCTCATTTCTTAGGGAGTTTAGAAGGTTCCAAATTTTCGCAGCTGCCTTTCTATCTTTCTTATGAACTTCTGCCAGCCACTGAGCTGCCTTTCTTCTAACCTTTTCATTGATCAGAAGGAATGTATCTCTTCTACTGCTTAGAAAGATTTCACATTTTCTTTCAACATCATTTGTTGCTTCACCCCGCTGCTTAGCATGTCTGTGTTCCCTAGAGGCTTTCTGACGTTTTGCTATGGCTCTCTTAACTTCGTTATCCCACCATCTCTTGGGTTTGTGTCTTCTTTTCCGAAATGACTTGTCACGTGCCTTAGCAAGCTCTAGCTCAAACAGTTTAACTAGATTTGAGTATGTCCACACTGTTTTAATATCCCCTGTGATTACTTTCTCAATTTGTTTAGTGGTTATTTCAATCTGCCTTTCTGGATAATTATTTTCCTGTAGTTGCTCATCTTGTCTCCTTCCCACTTTCACTGCTCTTCCAAAAGTTAGCTTGATACGTTTTTGATCACTACCCAGACTTCTGGAGTCACCTTCATCTATGTGTATTCCCCTGGCGCAGCGTGAGACTTGAGCGCCATCTGTCGGTAATCTCGAAAAAACGAGAGAATGGCCTGTGTTATAATTGTCAATAAACTTACACTTGCCAAGGTAAATATAAAGGAAATAGGCATTGACGTTTCGGGCGCTGTACGGGTCCCATGATCACAATGAAGATGCCAGAATAAACATGCAGCGATTTATATGTCAAGTGGCGCAACGTTCTTGTGTACATCTCTGGTAGATTGCCATTTGTTCTGTTTATCGTGTGGTTAGTCGACGGAATGTAAAATGATTCTAAAAAAGATGGGTAGGTAAATGTCTTTTTAATGCGATGAATTATGCTGCGTCCTAGCCAATACTGTGGCAAGTTTTATGGTGGTGTTCCGCCAAGGCATTCGAAGTTGTGTGGCCCTTGGCGACGTCACTTTGGTGTTGCTTGAAACGCTGTTTGAAATTCCTACTCGTGCCGATATACGACACGTCACATCGCCCACATGGTATACCGTAGATAACTCCCGGGAAATCCGTGCACTTCATAGGATTCTTCGCATGAACAAGCTGTTGTCGGAGTTTTCCAGTAGGCACGTGGGCTATTTTAACGCCAGTCTTTAACTATTCATGCGAGTGCCTCACTTGTTCCCGCTGCGTAAGGAATGGCTGCGCGCTTCGCCCTTTGTTTTTTTTGGTCATTTCACGACGGGGCTTAGCTGCATTACGCTCATGAGTACTGAAAAGTTGGGTAGGGTAACCGTTTGTTAGAGGTCTTTCGTACCCTTTGCAGTTGTTGCATACGTTTTGTAGGGCCGGAGAAGACATGGAATGCCTGGAAATAAAGCGCCACTGCAATTATTCTTTTTTGTCTGATGGGGTGTGCTGAGTCGAAGCAGAAGTACTTTCCCTCCCGTGAGCGTTGGTTTTCTGTACCCGCTTGTTTTTAACACATTGGAGGTTCTCTCCACAATGAATTCAAGAAAAGGAATTTGTTCATTGCTTTTTCGTTCCACCGTGAACTGTATGCTCACCTTGAACGAGTTCCGGTGCTGGAGAAACTGTGCTGTATGTTGGTGACGGATATTACAGAAGCAATCGTCCATTTACCTCAGTGGTCGCGTCACAAATGAGGAAAGAGCGGCACATTCGAGATCCTCCAGTGCAATGTTGGCGCAAACGACGGACGCAGATGTGCCCATTGCTGTGCCAAACACCTGCTTAAAATATTATTTATTGAACACGAAGTGTGTTTTATCACTCACTCACTAGATTTCAGGCCCACCAGTTGTGTCTTTGCGATCTCCGACGTCAGCGTAGCTCTGGCCAACTGGGCTGCCCTACGAACTCCTGACGCTGATATCTGACGACAGCGTAGCTCTGACCCACTGGACTTTCCCTACGCCGTCTCCTGACACCGACAAGAACTCTCGCCAGTCGTGCCCCGTCCTAGGACTCCTGTGACCGTGTTTTCATCTTTCCTATCTCTCCTACCCCTCATATGTCCTCGCTCGCTGTCCTAGCGCATCTCTATCTCTCAATATATATATATATATATACCTTTAATACTCTATTGTGAGCTACTGTTGAGTCGTTACACCCTGATGCAAACAGTTACGGGGCTCACTTTTCTCTTATTTTCCCTCTTATAACCACTTCTCGAAGTATGTTTTGTCAAGACAAAATCTCAGAAGGCGGCTGACGTTCTGGGCTTTGAAAGGCATATACGCTGGGGTAAAGTTGAGTTCGTTCCGAGAAGTTTCTTATATATATATATATATATATATATATATATATATATATATTAAATAAAGGAAAGAAGTGTATACCTAAGGGCTCGTTTTTTCGTGTTTTTTAACACAATATTAATGAGATATAACAAACAGTAATGCCAAGGAATGTACAGGGGAAGTTATTAAAACCAATGGAATGTAAATAAGAAGAAAGAAAAGTCGATGAAAAGATTACTAGCTGTGAGCATATATGAGTATATGTATATATATATGTATGAGTATATATTTATATACCTTTATTACTCTATTGTGAGCTACTGTTGAGGCGTTACACCCTGATGGAAACTGTTACGGGGCTCACTTTTCTTTTATTTTCCCTCTTATAACCACTTCTCGAAGTATGTTTTGTCAAGACAAAATCTCAGAAGGCGGCTGACGTTCTGGGCTTTGAAAGGCATATACGCTGGGGTAAAGTTGAGTTCGTTCCGAGAAGTTTCTTGCAGCATTCCACAGCACATTCAACGGGCTCTTGACTATGCTGTTGACTTCTTTGCTGTGACGTAAAGCATAATCAATGGGCCTGTTGTCTATGCTGTTAACAACTTCGCTGTGACGTAAGAAAAAATTGCCCGCAGCTTCCCTCGGGGAACACTGAGGAGGATGCGGAGCATATAATTGGTTACCGGGGTGTTAAAGTGCGACTTACTTGGGTCGATGGCTAAATTGGTTAACGTGGTTGTGAAATGGGGTGTTAAATTGCGACTTACTTGGGTCGATGGCTAAATTGGTTAACGTGGTTGTAGGAGGGGGTGTTAAATGATTTAACACGTACACACGTATGCGAAAGGGCGGCGCTGGTCGAAGGGACGTCGATCATTGTGTTTGTGGATTCGTTGGAATTCATTTCACCGTGACCTTGGACGTCGACGCGCCGTACAAACCAACCGACGAGCGGCAACTGAGCGAGCGAGCGCCGACCTTGAGTATATATATACAGCGCGACGGCGCATGCGCTGTCAGCTGTCGAATGTTCTCGAAGGAGAAGCGCGCGCGCGGCACAGATGGCGACGGCGCGACGGCGCATGCGCTGTCAGCTGTCGAATGTTCTCGAAGGAGAAGCGCGCGCGGCACAGATGGTGGGCGACGGCGCGATGGCGCATGCGCGCGCGTCAGCTGTCGACTGTTCGAGAAGCGGTGCGGACGGCGCACTACAAGGCGCGAGTATAAGATGCTTCCGCATCTAAAAGAAAACCTCAGCCTGCACCAAAATTTTTTTAGCACACCGGTGACTAGCAGCGGTCGCGCGACCCTTTGCAACTGGCGATCAAACACCGACTGATTTTCATACTGAGTCACTTTTGGTTATCGAGTCACTTTCGGATATCATACTGAGTCACTTTCGGAGTGAGTCACTTTCGGATATCGTTAATAAGGAGAACTCTGAAGACCGGTGCCGATTTGCTGACCACCGCCAGCTGTATGAGCGCAGTGAATCGAGCGAGCCGCATTTATTGTTTTCGTTCATTCTCGCGCAGCGTTCCCAGCGGATTCAAGGAGTTCGATTCCAGCGAAAAACAAAAAAATAATCATGGCGCTGATGCGCTTGCCATGTTGTCAGCACTGGCAGCACAGAAGCCTCCAAAGAAAGAAAAAAAATATAGATCCCACGAACAGAGGGAATCGATTAATTACGAAGCACGAATTGCGAAGGTTGATATGCCACTTTAAAATCAGCAAAACGTTACGAGGTGGAGATAAATTATGCCTTACTTGACTTCCACGACAAGATTATCATTTACGTGTCATTTGCCTTCGTCAGCAATTCCCGTCTCCTAATACGAAATTTGGTATATGTGGAATTAGTGAAACGGCCGCGAGCGTGCTATGAGCGTAGCACGTAGTGAAGTTCTACATGGCACGCGTGTCATCATTATCATGTTTAATCCAGTCACGTGTCTTTGTCGTCAATTCGCGTCCCATAATACCAAATTTGGTATTTGTGGAGCTGGCGAAACGGCCGCGAGCGCATCATCAAAGGCCCAATATACTCCGACGTAAGTTTGCGCGCTTGCTTGCTGGGTGCAGCGACGATACACTAGCAAAACACCGCACCGGCGCGATCAGCGTCGATCGGCTCAACCCGGTGGCAAAGGGCACGAATTGCTACTTCCCGCATTTCGCGGAGACTACGTTACCCAGATAGCACCGCGTCTGCCTCTCTTCGTGACGTGGGGATGCGGGCGCGCTCAAACCATCTAAAACTCGCATGCGTCAAAGCAACGCAACGTGGCGCACGCCCGCGGGTATATGGCAGGCAGATATGCACCTGGCGAGGCATCGCCGGCGGGATGCGACGAAACGAACACGGGCGTGAACGCGTGCCGGGCACGTCAAATTTTGTTGGCACCTTGAGTGTGGCATGTAGTCATGTTCTTACGGGACACGCATGTCCTGATTATCAAATTTGTACCATTCATACACCTTCATCATCTATTCACGTGCCGTCATACCAAGTTTGACATGTTCGAAGCTATCGAAACGGCCGCGACCGCATCATGAGTGCGGCATGTAGTCATGTTGTTACACGATCCGCATATCATGATTGTCAAGTCTGGTCGTGTCGTTTAGCTATGTCGACTGTTCGCGCCACGTAATACCCAGTTTGGTACATGTGAAGCTAGCGACACAGCCGTGAGCGCATCATAAGCGTAGCATATAGTCATGTTCTTACATGTCCCGCATCTCGTGATTATCCTGTTTGCATCAGTCACATACCTTCGTAATTCATTCACGTCCCGTGATACCAAATTTGGTATACGTGAAGCTAGCGAAACGGCCGCGAGCGCATCATGAGCGTGGCATGTAGCCTTGTTGCATGACACGCATCTCATGATTATCATGTTTGCACCAGTCACGTACCTTCGTCATCCTCTCACGTTCCATAATATCAAATATTGTATATGTGGAGCAAGCGAAACAGTCACGATTGCATTATGAGTGTGGCGTGTAGTCATGTCGCTACATGACATGCATATCATGATTTTCATGGTAGGGTCTGTCGTTTGTGTTTGCCATGCAGTCATGTCGGAACACACCGGTATTGAAACGTGTATTGTTAACGAATCCACAGCAAGAGCAGCAAGCCCAAGGATTGTAAATCATGACATTCAAGACATACATATCATGATTTTCATGGTATACCTAGCCTCATATGCTCGTCATACGGTTTTGTCATGCCATACAAAGTTAGGTATCGTTACTATTGCCGGAACGGCTAGGACAGCTATAAGTCGTAAGTGGCTAGATAGGTAGATAGATAGATACGCTCAACGTCGCCAAAGTTCACTAAGATATGCTTCGCACATAAAAAGCCAGTGGTGTGTGTGACCATCCCTCACTCCCAAGAGATGAGCGGCCATGCAATCCACCTACCTCCCGAACTGCGCTGACATGAGAAGTATTTCCGAGGGTGTTACGTATTCATAAACGGCCTTTGAATTTACTTTGACTTGCCACAGCCTCTGATGCAGCACAAACGCGTCTCGAACGCAGTGTCTTTAGTCGGTGCAAAGGCATGAAGCACAAACGCATTCCAAACGCGCTGCATTGACGGCGGTTGCAAGTCACGTTCAAGACAAAATAAAAGAAGATTCCGAATACGGGGAAAGATACTGCACAATCTATTTTCTTTTATTTCGACGATTTTTAGCTTCTTGCGAATGCTGCCACGTAAATTCGACGCTTTGCTCCAGCTGCTGCGTCACCCCTTCTCCAAGCTGTGTACTCCGTGGTGGACATGGTGCTACAGAGCTAGAAGAACGCACGCGTTTGTATCTAATGAAAAAAAACTAGTTCAATAAAAAATAATTAAACTAACGCAAGCTTGCATATGAAGAAATGCTGGTGCCACTTCTGGGCATCGCTGATTGGTTATACAGCAGTTTTGCGACCGAAGTCACGCGACTGAAAATTGAGCAAGAAGTGACTAGCCATAGTAGTCACCTTGCAACCGTTTGCGACCATTCGCGGCTGCTTGTCACCAGTCGCAAATGGTCGCGTGACCACTGATAATTACTGGTGTGCACGAACCAACAACAAATATGCTCTGGTGTGCGACCAATGGTGGCGATGCAAACCGCACTTGTATGACATGAGTTGGAGGATTCACGTGCTTTCGAGGTGCGGTGCCGAATAGAAACCACCATCGTGGTAATACTCGCAAAGGCGCAGTTCAATTGGTTATCTTGGTGCAGTGGCTATCGGCGCTGACGTAACATAAGTGTCCACTTTTCGCGCTCATTGTAAAAGCACAGCGCTGTGCTTTTTAAAACTGGGAACGCTTTTCTCCGCAGTGAGTGCTTCGCAATGATGCAGTACTGCTCTGTGCCTCTATATGATCACCCGTTAAAAAATTGTTAGCTTTCACAGCTATCCTTCGGACTCGAAGCTGAGGAAGAAGTGGATAATCAAACTCAAGAGTTAAAGCTCCCCACGCCTTCATGGACCACGGGCAGCAAGCGCTGCGCTGACAGTGACTTTTGCTATACCCGCCTTACGCTGCACTTTTTTGGTAGTCGTCCTACCATGTTTCAGTGCCTCGCCCCTCTTCATTATTTCATTTCACGCAAGCTACAAGCGTAGGCGACTTAAACCAGGTGAGGTGCCGTCCCAAAACCCACGCGAAGGCCCCTAGGCAGGCAGCCGACGACGCGGCCTCCAAGTCGCCTCGGGTAAGCGCGCCTCGTCAGCGGAGATGAGCAGCGCGGGACATCAGAGACTACAGCTTTATTTGCTTGCTTTACGTTCATATATACGCACTGAGTAGTATTGAAAATTGAGCATGTTGGTAACAACTCATTGTTCAAGGTATCACTCGTCCTGTGTCTGACTATTTATTTCTCTGTCTTCGTTTTTCGTGCTGTTCTTCTTGAACATATATACGCAGTTTACCGATAATGACAGGCATGCACCCGGCGCAATGCTTACCAGAAATTCATAAGCGAAACCTGCGGTTGCTGCCTAGTGCACATTCGCTAAAGATTGTCGCATAATCTTTGAGGCCCTGTGCTCGGTATATACAATCAGCGATAGCTATTTGTTATATTCCTATACCCAAGTGATGGCCCAGTATGGTATTAGTATGAACTTCTTCATGATGTCGCTCTCATTGAAAAACATTATTGCGACAAACTGCAGCCATCGGTATCGGCCGGAGGGTACTGAGGCGGAAGATACCCCTTCACTGAGTCACACCAGCGCCTACCCAAGAGTTTTCCTACTGGGATACAACACTATCTTGCGCTCTGCCGACGCCCATTACTGCACTCCTAGGACGATTATCTAAAGTTGGTAGTTTTACGCTGCTTCGCATTTCTAGTAGATGGCAAGAACGGTCGAGTGACTGCCAAAGTACCAATTTAAACAGCTGCTCTGCAGTAATTATCTCACGTGTTGTTTGCAAATGCCAGAGAGGCTGAAATAAGCAATTTCAACACGTATTCTCGTGTTCACTGTCACTGTCGTTGCACTGGAAAAAGAAGATATTCTAGTTAAAAGGGCACGCGTGCCCTCATTTTTAGAATTGTCGTAAAAGCTAACGTCCTTTTCACGAGCGGATGAAGCACACCAAGTCACAGAGAAGTTGTTCACCAATGCGCAGCTTTCGATCGCCCCGGAGACAAGACCACGTGTTGGTTGGCACGACCACGTGCTTTAGGACCATAGCCGCGACGGTAATAAAATCTCCATTACCGTCTCGGTTAGCTGATGGATCAGCTGCGCACATTGAACAACGTGGCCTGCGTGATACACCCACGCGTAGTCGATGAGACACTACGACGTTTCGTTTGCTTAATCTACATGCTTGCAGACCCTGAAGAAAGGCACGCATATTGAAATTTAAATAAAAAACACCCTAACTAACTAGTATCGCCTGGCGAAAATTGAAGATGACGAGCAAGAGCACTCGCAGATTGTTTCACTTTTTAATCAGCGATGCGGGCGCCGGTGGCATTGGCATGCATATCGGCCATCTAAAAGGTTTTTTGGCCCTCCAATTGGAGCTAAAACTGAAACACGTTTACAAATGCATCTGGAAAGCATTCGTTGTGGGCATTAGTTGACCCTCGCGAGGCTGATCGTAGAATAAAGCTAAAGCCCGAAGCAGACGATCCACGCTCAGGAGCAGCGGCTGCTGCAGCGTGGATAAGAGTGGGCACCGCAAATTGACGTCACACATGAGCGAGCATCACTCTAAGATTTCGAGGCCACTGTCAAGCAGAGAGTCAGACAGACATGCAAACAGACCAAATTTTTGCACTGGTGTACCCCAGGAAAGACACCTTTAAAACCGACTACTCGCACTGCACAGCCATTCACTGGCCAACCTGCATATGTGGACACTAGTTCTTGACCTCTAAGATAGTGCCGGTGGGAGATTTCCCCTGGGAAATCTCCAACCGACACTGTTCGAAGATCGCAGGTTTGTTTCCTGCTCAGGGCAAGTTATCTTGTCACCCACTTTTCTTTTTTCACATTTACTTTACAATTAGGTCTAATAACTCTCTCTACACTTTCCTTGGCATTATTGTCTGTTACATGTCAATATTATTTTGTCAAACACAGAAAATGAGCCCCTAAGTATAAACTTTTTCCACACATACGCACACACACACACACACACACACAAACACAAACATACGCCAGCTTTGCTTCGACTCCCCAAGTGAAGCAACTTCAAATAGTTGGGGTGACACTGTATCTTCGCCCCAGTACCTTCGGGGGCTTACCCCACAAAGAAGCCACCAGACTACGCCAGAAACCGCCAAAACCCGCAAAAGGCAACCTGGGGCTAGCCGGCCGACCAAAACTATCCCGGGTCATGTCAGTTCTTCTCGCAACGAACCAACCTTGAAGGAGCCACGCAGCAACGCCATGCTCGCCGAATCAATGTCTACATCGTCCGCCAACCAGTGGTCATCGGATCATCCTTGTGTGCCCCGGAACGAGAAATGCTACTCTTGCTCTGCCCAGAGGAATTCCGCACCAGGAACATCAGCCAGCTTGGCTCCACAAGACCCACGAAAGACGGCAGTTTCCCTTACGGGCTCCAGGTACCGACTTCGATGCAAATATTCAGACGTTTTAAAAAGAAAACCGAATAATTGACTGAAACACTCATTGTCGAATAATATCGTGAGTTCAAAGTGTTCTAAGCAGTTTCAAATAATTAGGAAGTCTGTCGAGAAATGTGTCTGTTACGAGCTACATGTGTCCACTCTAGAAGCATATTCAGCGGCTTCCATTCCGCCTAGAGGTTTAAGTCTCTGTCTACAGCCAGCAACATCAAAGCTATCAAAGTGCAACGCGAGGAAGTGGTTTGACACCCTAAAGAACGCCTCACTTGAGCTAGTACACATTGTATTAAACCATTGTAGATCTTCCCTGAAATCCCTGATAAACAGGGAGTGCCAATCAGTCGATCAGTTTAGCCTTTTTCCCGAAGAATCATCGTTCTTAAGAGAATATGAGCAAAAGAAACGTTCCGAGTTTAACGCACAAAAACGCAAAAAGTTGCTCAGACATGGTGTGAAACTTCCAAACTCAACGCCTCCATCTTCGGCCAAGGAAAGAACATGTAAACCTGCACCCGACAACAATAATATTATTTAAACTGCTATCTTATCTAAAGAAAAACTCAGTCTTTTATTCCGTGGTTCAAGCTTCTGTTCAGCAAGTGCTAACTATATTGAATTTCAGTTATACAAGAATTTAGACAACTTCGTATGAAATATGAGACTACGCGAATATTTCTTCGATCAGCCGACTCCTGCCGACGATCCAACCGCTTTACCCTCGGCTAAACGTTGGACACCAGGGTCACAACGTGACAAACACTTGGACATGTTTATTAAAGCAGTGCAACGAGATATCATTCAAGCTTATAATGAACCCCAGTGTTTTCGTCGAAACCCAACGACCCTAGAAATAAAAGCTATAGCAAACCTTGGCGAACGCACCGACATCACAATAAAACCTGCGGACAAAGGAGGTGCCATCGTTGTCATGGACACGACCAAATATATTGCTGAAGCGAACAGTCAGCTTGATGATAGGTAGTTTTATAAGCGACTCGAGGCCGATCCGACTGCGGATTATAACGCGATATTTGACGGCACAATAAGAAAACTAATAAAGGAGAAAAAACTAAATGTTAGGGCAGCTTCTCTGATCCCTCTTAGTTCGGCAGCTGGTAGGTTCTATTTGTTGCCAAAATCCATAAATGCCACAATCCTGGTCGCCCAATTGTTTCCGGCATAGCTACCGTGACAGAAAACTTGTCGCGTTACGTAGATAGCCTGATAAACCAGATATCCCCTTTGTTCCAGTCATTTCTGCGACATACTAACGACTTCCTTTCTGATATTACCAACCTTATCATACCTAACAACGCTCTTCTTGTCACTCTCGATGTTGCGTCTCTCAACACAAGCATGCCGCACTTGGATAGTATAAGAGCCGTGGTTGAGACTTATGATCACTCCGCTCTCGACAAGTCCATTGATAGCTCGACTATAGCTATACTGCTTGAAATGATTCTTCAGTACAACAACTTTGAATTCAATGGAGTGCATTATGTTCTAGTAAGTGGTACGTCTATGAATACTAACATCGGGCCAAGCTATGCGAATATATTTTGGGATCCCTTGAGAACACATTCTTGTCGGGTCGTCCGCTAAAACCTTTTTATTATATAAGATTTCTTGACGACATATTCATGATTTCGCCACATGGAGAGAAGTAACTTTTGTCTTTTATTTAGGACTTTATTAATGCTCATCCTTCCATACCCTTTTCGCACACATATTCACCAGAGACCATTAACTTTCTCGATGTATCAGTATGTCTCGATAACGCAAACTTAAGCACTAAACTGTAACGCAAGCCTACTGACAGACAGAGGTATTTACACTTTCAAAGCAGCCACAAAAGGCACTGCAAATACACCATACCTTACAACCAGGTCTTACGCTTTAGGCGAATTCGCTCTGAGCAATCTGACTTTGATAATAACTATAACCAGTTACGCACTGCACTTCTTAAACAGAAATATCCGCCCAAGTTATTCGATGACGCAGTAAGGCGTGCTGACGCACAAGACCGTACAGCACTCTGCATCCCCAAGAAAAATCCCAAAAGCCATTCACAGGTTAACCTGGTTTTAACCCATAACGCATCGGCACCTAACGTCGCATCTATTTTCCGTAAACACCGCAACATACTTATGCAGAGCTAACGCCTTACAAAAGCGTTTCCAGAACCACTACATGTTGTGTACAGACGAGGCAAAAATTTGCGAGATTTATTAACTTCCTCTAAAACTAGGCAGAGCAATAACGTCCAGACGCTTGGTTGCCGTCCTTGTAAAAAGCCCCGCTGTAAAGTGTGTGCACACATGACCACAACAACACTGGCTGCCAGTACTGCGACGAACTTCAAGTTCAAAATTAAGGACTGTTTCACTTGTAATACTGCTAATGTCGTATATTTGCTAGAATGCTCAATCTGTCACGTACAATGCATAGGTCATACTGAAACTGCTTTTCGATACCGTTTCAATAATCATAAAGCTCATGTGCATGCCGTTCCTAACTTACCAATTTCAAGGCATGTCACCGAGGCAGGTCATTCATTCAGTAACATGAGAGCTACAATATTGGAATCGGGTTTTAAATCACCCCGTGAACGCAAAGTAAAAGAGTCATTTTTGATTCATAAATTCAAAACACTATCTGCCGGCATGAACCAGAGCCCGGGTACGCTTACTTGCATATTGCTTTAGTAAATCGCTTTTTTGTTTTAATGACAAGTGTATATTCTTTGCACGATGTTGGCTTATTGTCAAATACTACCTACATAATGTAGGTGGCCTTTGTCGCTTCACCATTTTACTCGCATTCATTTCGCTCTGCCTGCTTTGTGATTTCGTTTATCTCTCTAAACTTCTTTTTCTGTTTTAAAGGCTTACTAAATATTTTTAGGCTGTGATTATTCCGCAGAACGTATGACCAAGTGAGCTACTGCTTGCGCAGTCTGTTATTTTGCAGACCTGTTGAATTCCACACAAGTTGTAGGGTATATAATACGTGCCAATTCCATATTGTATAATGATACGCGTTTTCAACTGTATATGCACTATAGCCACGTACCTTTGGTGATATACAGTCTTGTTTCTTAAACAACTGATAATGACTTAGCCATGTGATACGCAAAGAAGCGGCTTATATATGTGCCCTGTGTGCCATGTGTAACCATTCACACCGACGAAGGCAGGCCCACCTGCCGAAACGTTAGTAAAACTAGTGTTTTTCGCACGTTTGTCGACCTCTTTTTCCACCGGATCCATTGAATTTCTACCCACCTGATATATATATATATATATATATATATATATATATATATATATATATATATATATATATATATATACCACGAATTGGCATTTGAAAGATCGTATCTACTACTCGCAGCGCCCGATGGTGGCTTGTCGTGAAGTCTACAACATCGGTCGCCCTTCACCTCTTTGATACAGCTGCTGTGCGATAGGACACATCGCTCGTTGTTGTCGCCGTTGCCGCCAGACGAGTTATGGCCCACTAACGACTCGGCCTAACTTAGAAGGCGTCAACGATGATAACTGGATGGCAGAACATCGCGCAACAAACGCTCGCCACCAAGGAATTCCTTCCGTCATTTTAACAGGAGGAGTGACTCATCAGCATAAGACCGCAGCATGGCACCACCAACCAGTCATTCACGCCGTTCACCATTCCCACGTGGACGTTCTACACCATTGCCTCCATCGGAAAACTAGTCGGCGTGGCCGATGGAGGTAAGGTTGCCGGCCGGTCTCCGTCTCTGCAAACTGTTCCTCTTCCTATTATGATGTCCCAAAATAAAGTGTGTATGTTAATTGATAGTATGCCTGCAACTGCGTTTGTGGATACAGACGCAACGGTTTCCATCATGAGTGCCACATTCAAGGAAATGCTTGGTCAGAAGGTAGTGTTCCTGCGGAATGATGGCGTGACGTTTCGTGGTGTCAGCGGAGAATGCCTCGCTTCTCTAGGTATTTGTGTTGCAAGTGTTTTGTTTGGTGCTGAATATCTCGTCACGGAATTTTGGTAATACCACATTTCACTGATAACGTGATTCTCGGGGTTGACTTTTTTGAGGATTGTGGTGCTTCTGTTAAATGTGGCACAGGAAAATTTACGGTGAATAACGCGCTTTTGTCTACGCTTGCTGAGATATCTTTACCGGAGAAAAACTGTTTCATCGGTCGAATAATTCACTTTTAGCGCCGTGGTATTTATCACGTGTTCCTGGCAGTCTTGCTGTTGCCAACCTTCCATCGTTTGAAGCGCATATTCAAACACTTGCGACGGGTTTGTGAAGAAAAATGTACTTGTGCCTCCTTATCTCGTGACAGTTGTGAACGGTGCCTCAAGCTTATGGGCTTTCAATTGTTCTTCGGTGCTTGCTGTTCTTCTGCGTGATATTAAGCTTGCCGAGTTCGACAAAATCACGTACAGCAGTATCACTGTTTTGAACGAAGAAAAGCAGTCTGAAACAAGTGATCTCCAGAGCAGCAGTTCTGAAGAACAGATTTTAAGAATCATTGGAAAGGTGCTACCCTCACATAAATGCCACGCTCTTGCTCGGGTCTTTTTGACACATATTTCGGTGTTAGATTTCACACAAGGTGACACAGATACTTCACTACCGCGTTCTCGTGCTCATCACAAAATTGACACCAGATCTGCACACCCCGTTCACCAAAAACCTTGGCGCGTGTCGTTGACAGAGAGGGCAGTGATAGCTGAACAGGTCACCGATACGTTGCAGGAAGGTGTTGTGCAAGAGTCATCCAGTCCATGGACAACACCTGCGATCTTAGTAAGGAAGAAGAATGGATCTTGACGCTTTTGCGTTGACTATAGAAAATTAAATACGGTCAGCAAAAAAGATGTGTATCCGCTTCCTAGAATTGATGACGTCATTGATTGCCTGCATTCCGCGGCCTACATTTCGTCACAGGAGTAGCGATCAGGGTATTGGCAAATACCCATGCACCCAAACGACTAAGTGAAAATGGTCTTTGTGACATCTGACAGTCCTAATCAATTTAGTGTTATGCCGTTCGGGCTTTTTATAGCACCGACAGCATTCGAACGATTTATAAACACAATACTTCGAGTACCTAAATAGAAATTTGTTTGTGCTACCTAGATGATGGGGTGATTTCGGCAGCACACTGAACGAGCAAAAAGGACGTCTCAGTCTTCTTTTGGAATGCGTACTAAATTCCGGTATATCCCTGAACTCTAAGAAATGTTGTTTTGGTGAAACGGAAACGTTAATACTTGGACATCTTATTGAAAAATGGAGTAAGGCCAGAGCCATAAAAATTGAGGCTGTCAGCTTTTTCAAACCACCAAAATCGGTGCGGGAATTGAGGAGCTTTTTGGGCCTATGCTCCTATTTTCGTCGTTTCATTCAGAGGTTCACTGATGTAATGCATATCCTGACACGTAGCCTTCAAATGGACGTCCTTTTCAACTGGACTTCAGCTTGCGACGATGCGTTCCGCCAGCTAAAGTTGCTACTAACGTCGGTGTCTATACTGCGTCACTTCGATGCGTTCTTTCCTACGGAAGTGCATGCTGATGCTAGTGACATCGGCTTCGGTGCTGTACTTGTGCAGCGTCATCAAGGAGCAGAGCAGGTAGTGGCCTATGCCAGTCGCTCTTTAAAGAAAGCTGAACGCCACTATACCATAATAGAACAACAATGTTTATTCTTATTTACAGGTACTGCAATCCCCATAGGGGATTTTAGCAGGGTGGAAATACAGCATATTATTGAACAAAGGCAACATAACAAAACAGGGCAGAACAAAGACATGTTACGTGAACAAATACATTGTCTTGGGCTATTGGGCGTACAAAGACAGACCCTATACAAAACATCAACAAAATAATCACAAACTCGGCAAAAAGAAATACATATTATGAAAGAGGTCATATTGAAAAAGTATTAACAGAAGTTTGCAGCAAATGAAGACAGTGAAGGTTGTGTAACTTGGGTATAAGTCAGGTTATTCCAATCAGCCACCGTTCGTGGAAAAAAAGAATATTTTAAACAATTGTTTTTTACGCTGATTGGAGTAATGTTAGGCGATACCTCTGTCTCGTGGCATAACCAGAATAAAATGTAAATATATCAGATATGTTCATATTGTACTAATTATTGATAAGTTGAAATAAAAATTTCGTCTGGAAGCACGATTGAGATCCGTAAGTGAAGACAAGTTGGCTTGTTTTAGAAGTTAAGTTGCAGAGGGATGGGTGAAGTTATGAAAAATGAAGCGCCGTGCCTTGCGCTGCACCAGCTCGAGTTTTTTTTAGTTTGCGTATAGGGGTCCCAAATATTTGCGGCATAGTCAAGGACTGGAAGTTTAATTGTTTTGTATGCTAATGAGCGAATACAAAAAGTGTAGACAGTTTTAACGCTCTCCTAAGAAAAAAAAATTGCCCGCAGCTTCCCTCGGGGGAACACTGAGGAGGATGCGGACCATATAATTGGTTAACGGGGTGTTAAAGTGCGACTTACTTGGGTCGATGGCTAAATTGGTTAACGTGGTTGTGAAATGGGGTGTTAAATTGCGACTTACTTGGGTCGATGGCTAAATTGGTTAACGTGGTTGTAGGAGGGGGTGTTAAATGAGAGAACACGTACACACGTATGCGAAAGGGCGGCGCTGGTCGAAGGGACGTCGATCATTGTGTTTGTGGATTCGTTGGAATTCATTTCACCGCGACCTTGGACGTCGACGCGCCGTACAAACCAACCGACGAGCGGCAACTGAGCGAGCGAGCGCCGACCTTGAGTATATATACAGCACGACGGCGCATGCACTGTCAGCTGTTGAATGTTCTCGAAGCGCGACGCCACATGCGCGTCCACTGGAGAATCAGGAGAATTGTAGATGTCGAACGCGGTGTGAAGAGGAGGAAGGGTGCACAGATGGTGGAGGAGTGAAGCGCGCGCGGTGTGTAGAGGAGGAAGGGATGCACAGATGGTGGAAGAGTGGGCGACGGCGCGACGGCGCATGCGCGCGCGTCAGCTGTCGAATGTTCGAGAAGCGGTGTGGACGGCGCGGACGACGTGGACGGCGCACTACAAGGCGCGAGTATAAGATGCTCCGCATCTAAAAAAATTACGGTAGGTGCTGGTGGTTACTTTATCGATGTGTAGATTTAATTTTAGGTTGTTAGTTATCCACAGGCCCAGGTGCTTAAAATTTGTTACCTCAGATAAAGAAACATTGTTAGCTGTGTAATTGAAACTGTGCTTATTCTTTTTCTCAGTAATACACATGAAACGGTTTTCTTGAAATTGACCGAAATCTGCCAAACTTTGCACCAGGCAACAACGTTTTTAAATGCATCATTTAGTAAGATTTGATCACTAGGACTATCTATTTCGGAGTATAAGACACAATCGTCAGCATAAAGTTTAATCCTAACAGGTAGATCTCTTGCAAGGTCATTTATATTGAGCAAAAACAAGAGAGGCCCAAGAACCGAAGCCTGGGGAACGCCAGAGTCAATGGAAAGCTTTTCGGAGTCGTAGTTCTGAAAGGTAACAAATTGTCTACGCGCAATAAGGTAATCTGAAATCCAAATAATTAATCTAGAAGTTTTAAGAATTATGTCTATTTTATGCAGTAATTTCTGAACAGAGACTTTATCAAAAGCTTTCGAAACGTCCATGAATATAGTGTCTGTTTTTTGTAGTTTCTATTACTTGCAAAGTCACGTACTGTTTGTACCGATTGGGTTATTGTTGAATAGCCTTTACAGAGTCCATGCTCATTGATCGTTAGAAATTTATGTTTTTCAAGAAATCCCCAAATGTGTTTGTGAATAATGTGTCCTAAGATTTTGCATGCAGTTGAAGTTAATGAAATAGGGCGGTAATTTATTATGTGCTGCTTATTTCCGGTTTTGTGGAGTGGCTTGACCCTGGCGACCTTCCAGTCGTCCAGCACGTGGCCAAAATTCAAGTATTTCACAAACAAGTGTTATAAATACTTGGATACCCATTTTGCATAGCGTTTAAGAAAACGATTCGGAATGTCATCTGAGTCAGATGGTTTTCTGATATCTTGATTTAGTAATATAATAAAAATGCCCTTCTCAGAGATCTGAACGTCCGGTATAGAAGGCAGGATGACGTAAGATGGTAAAATGCCATCATATAAAGTGAAAACGGATTTGAAATGTTCATTGAATAGGTTTGAAATTTCTTTGGTTTCATGAATTAACGCACCATTTACGTCAAACACATCGCACTCCTCAAACTTGGGGCTAATACTTCTCCGAAATGTTTTTGGGGCTGATGTTATGTAACGAGGTAATAAGTCACCATGATAGCAGTGCCCATTACTACTGACTTGGTTTTGAAGATTTACCCCCAAATGCAGAGATGTTACTTGGCTCGCGACTTCAACTCAACTTGAGCAAGTCGGTGTGAAGCGAGCAGCAGACTTCAAAACGCCCAAGTCCGCCTTCGCGTTTCATAGATGCCCATGCCGTCTTGCTTGGTCAAGTCAAGAACGAGCTTC
This sequence comes from Rhipicephalus annulatus, assembly GCA_013436015.1. Lineage (NCBI taxonomy): Eukaryota > Metazoa > Arthropoda > Arachnida > Ixodida > Ixodidae > Rhipicephalus > Rhipicephalus annulatus. Next base: position 11,587 of record WOVY01011316.1, on the reverse strand, counting down.
AAAACAGAAACACGCTGCTCGCCTGCTAACGAGGGTGATAATGAAGTTGTTCGCGTAAGGCATGAATTACTGCAAAAAATACCATACGTTTTAAAATGACTATAAAATGAAGGGCCACAACAATATTCTTGCCATTTTATGGCTAAAGAGTGGAACATGGTGTCTGCCGCCACATCGATGCGCAGTGTTGGTTCTGTAAAGCGTTCGTTGCTCGCTCGTTTTAGTTACCACCCTAATGTGGCGCGTTTCTCCACGGTTGCTTGTTCGGAGGCGAAACAAGCATCGCGTTGGCTTCTTTCGTCATTTTTTTTCAATCGAACGCCACGGCATGTATTTGTGCTGATCTGGCTCACGAGGTGACGCGATCTTCACTGTTTTTCCTTTCTGTTCGCCTGTATGCATGCCTGTAGTGGGCTAGGTCACAGTTATGAAAAAAAACACAAGTTCTGAGAACAAATGTGATTCGTATCCTTTTGTTGAGCTTGGTAAACAAGAGAAAAAGCAGGGGTCAGGGCATTGCCCTCAGCAGAATTCTGTCTTGCGTGGTGCAGCAGTGTATCGCTGCATGATGGTGAAGCGGACAAAAAAGACCCGTAATAGGGGCACCTCTTTTTTATGTGTGTGAAATTTGACATAGCGTTGTGCTACAAGCGATGCCTTTTTGAGCGAGAAACAGCGTCCTAGACGAGACGACAGGATAGACGAGGCACACAGACACAGCACCGAGTCAGTTTTGTACCGAAAGAGGCGGAAATTGTTGTCGTGTTTTTTTAAGAAAAGCAGAAATGGCCGTTGCGGTTACGGCACACTTCGGCGTCATCCCCACCGAAACTATTAATACGCACGTGTGTGTAGTCGACACAGCCTCTAACGCCAGGGTACGAAGCCACTTCATAAAAGTCCCGCATAACAATAGAAAGTTCTGCCAGCTGCGGAAAGCGCACAGCATTGCGTACAGGTGCTTTGCAATGAGTAGCGTAACTTTTCCTACTGCACGGCAAACTGTCAACTACGGAATGCGGATGAGATTCTCAGTGACTATTTGGAATGTGCCAGCGCCGCAAAACCCGAGAGCCATCAGTAGCTGTAACACTGAACGCACAGGCTGTCCTCGGTTGTCACCACTTTCACGGAGCGCCAACATACTTAGCAGCTGCCGCACGGCGGTCTTCGTGAATCTGTATCGAACGTGACATTGTTCCTCATCGTACAACTCCATCGAATTTCCTCGGTCACGTAAAGTGGGTCCAAGAATCTTCGGCAGGCAGTGAACCTCAGAAAATGCTACGCTTATGGCGAAGCAAGCAAACTCAAAAGCGGCCACCCTCCACGCGACGTCCATTCGAGAGGTGCCCATGATGGAATAACGCGTGAAGTCGCTTTCAAGCTCGCCCCACCGCTGAGTTGAAACTTGTCCTGACTTCGACCGAGCCAAGTCGCCTACAAGTCATCCACAAGTTTGAGAGCGATTTATGTTGATCAGCAAGAGTGTCTTAAGTCAAGAACGAGTCAAGTACGAGTCAAGTAACATTTCTGCATTCGTGGGTTAGGGTTGGTTCACGGACCTCGCCATCATCGGGAGATAAACTTTCTTTCTTTAATCGTTTCAGCCATCTTTTCAATTGAAGTGTTTTACAAGGAATCCCGGGATTATTGTTTCTTCTTTTTTAGTGTTTCGTGGTACAAAAGAAGGTATACAAGTGTTTAAAATGTTTTTGAACTTTATCCATGGTTCATTTACATCGCGTTTGCTGTTTTAAAATTTATTGAAATTAAACGGAAGGGTATCAATGATTGAAACGTAATCTGGTCGAGAGAAATCAGGGAAAGATAAACGTTGCAATTTTCTGTCTATACAGTATTTCTCAACCTTAGGGCCGTGGCTTGGTGGTCCAAAATTCTCGAAACTACCTCGCAGCATGTTCTAGCGTCGATTGATCTGCTCACAAAAAATAAATCCGAAATGAATTTGGAAGATTCCGGAATTGTGGTGTAATTCTGTACAACCTGAAGGAGATCATATGTAACCGCAATGTTTATCATTGCTTCTCCCCAAGAGGTCGTGTTTTTCGAGTGTGAGTGTCAGCCAGTGTATACTAGGTAAATTAAGATTCCCCGAAATAATTATTCGGTCATTAGGTCGTATACTTTCAAGCATGTAGTTTTTAAGCTCTTCAAACATGGAACTGGAGCATTTGGAGGTCTGTGTATAGATTCGAAAATGTACCTGATGTCACTGAAGTAAGCCGTACAAAAAAAAAAAAACCTTCAACATTATGTACATTCGGCATTCGTAGGGTTTTTAGTGAAGACTTGAAGAGAATACAGACACCTCCACCTCTACTATCTTGATCTTTTCTAAATGCTCTACAGACAGAAGGAACAAAGTCACTGTCATATATTGAGTCATTTAGCTACGTCTCTGTCAGAACTGCAACAGCAGGATTATGTGAAAGGACAAGAGCCTCTAAACCAGCGACCTTGTTTACAACGCTCCTACCATATACATTTAGTATCGTCAGGGACTCGGTGTTAGGATATTGACGTCAGCCAGTCCTTCCCGTAGATATCTGAAACTGTAAATTTCTCCCCTCATCCCAACAGAACAAAGTATTAATTGCGCTCACCTTATCCTAAACTAGTTTTACTTTCGCACAACTTGCTTTCTCTCCTGCCGCGCTCTTCCATAATTTCTGCCTTATATGTCACGAAGCCGCTGGGAAAAGTCTTCAGATAAAGATGGATTTCTGCTTTTTAACTTTGGCACTAATTTTAATATTGACACTTTTTCGCAATAGTCGAGAATTTTTATATTGACAGGACGTTATTTGTTATGTAGTTTATTTCCTAATCTATGGCATCTCTCTATGCCATCTAGCTCCATACCGAAATGTTTCGCAAAGATATCTTTTTGTACCTTTTCAAGTAGCTCATCATTTGAGTCATCAATTGGCTCATCTATACCATATATAATTAAATTATTTTTACGACCTCGGTCCCATAGGTCATCTATATGGTCTCGAAGTGCCTTTACCTAGGATTGAAGTTTAGAGACTGACGATTTCATTATTCCAACCTTCAAGGCTTGAGAATTCAGTTTTTGTAACTGTTCATTGATGCCATCAATACGTTTAGTTATTCTGGTAAGCTTTTTCTTTATCTCTTTCTGTGCACTCTGTCACCCTCAACTGTCGAACCGATAGTTTTTTGACCTTTCAATATTTCAGAATACATTTCATTTTCAGAAGGCCCAGGATTGGTGTCAATATCACCGCAATCTAATTGATCGTTGTTGGCGGGCAAAATACAATTTAAAGAGCAATATAAACACAGTGGGCAAAGCAACAGCTCTAAGAATCGGTTATCGCTTCGGTAACAACTCGCAGGCAAGTAGTCACTAACCTGGATAGCGAAGCAAAGTGGATTTCTAAGCATATTGCCACCAGGGCTGTCGCTGAGCCCACTGCTGAAGAGCTGACTTGACGGGCTGATTATAGCCAGGGAATGGGCCACGTGGTATGACGTAATCGTCGAAGGTATCAGGAAAGGCATTATCAAACAGGAATTATTGTGGGCAGTGCAGTCGGCGGTAAGCACCGTTGTTGTGACGTCGAGCCCAGGAATGTAGTCCATGAGTGCCGCCACAGTGGAAGCATCTTGCGCAGTTTGCAGAATTCCGACGAAAACCTGGACAGCGAAGCAAAGCAGATTTCTAAGCACGTTGCCACCAGTGCTGTCGCCGAGCCCACTGCCGAAGACCTGACTTGACGGGCTTATAGTCGGGGAATGGGCCACGTGGCATGATGTAATCGTCGAAGGTATCAGGAAAGACAACACGACACAGGATTTATTGTGGCCAGCACAGATGGCTGTTCGCACCAATGTTGTGGCGTCGGGCCCAGGAACGGAGTCCATGAGTTCCGCCACCTTGGAAGCACCTTGCGCAGTATGCAGAATTCCGACGAAAACCTGGATAGCGAAGCAAAGCAGATTTCTAAGCATAATGCCACCAGTGCTGTCGCCAAGCCTACTCTTTTTGCGGTACACAAATTTCGACCTTATGTCTAAGTTCATTCGTACACTTTTGTTACCGAATATCACGCTTTGTGCTGGCAAGTGAATCTTCATGACCCGACTGGTCGACTTGCACATTGGGCTCTTCGACTTCAAGAGTACGACTTCATCATCTCGTTTAAGTCTGGGTGACGCCACGCAGATGCCGACTGTCTTTCCCGCCTTCCCCTGAAGATGACAGTGTGAAAAAGACAGTTTTGGCGACTGTTTTGCCTCCATTTCTTCCACAGTGCCAAACCTAAGTAATTTCAGGAAAGAACAAGAGGCTGCTATTAGCTTAGAGCCATTATTTGCCTTGGCATCGCGTCCTCGAGCCACCGGCCACTTTTGTGACCGTGACGGCCTTTTACACAAGACAAATTATGAGACAAAAGGTGCAATCTCCCTTCTAGTCGTGCCACAGAGTCTACAATTTAACATACTGAAGACCATGCACGATCTTGCGACAGCTGGTGGCCATCTGGGGTTCATCAGAACTTTGAATAGAGCACAATTGAGAGCGATTTACTGGCTCAGAATGCGCGACACAGTCAAGCACTACATCGCAAGTTGCATACAATGCCAACAATACAAGTGGTCTAAGGTTCCTCCACCAGGTCTTTTCCATCCCATGCCACCTCCTCATATACCATTTGATCAAGTTGGTACCAATCTTTTGGGCCCATTTTGACGCTAGTCTATCAACAATTGATTGATGATAGTAAGCGTCAATTATCTGACTCGTTACGCAGAAACCTCGGCTATACTATCCTCGAAAGCGGCGTGCGTAGCCATGTTTTTGCTTAGATCCATCATTCTTCGGCATTGCGCCCCCGGAGTGATCATTAGTGATCCTGGTCGTCAGTTCTTTGCAGAAGCCATCGAAGAACTGGTTCGTCTGTGCAATTCGCAGTTCCGCCATTCATCCCCTTTACACCCCGTCAAACAAATGGGCTGGTAGAACGTACAAACAGAACTCTGATTAACACGTTGACAATGTACGTATCTTCTGACCACAACAACTGGGATGATGTTCTTTCCTTCATTACCTATGATTATAATACGGCCAAACATGAGACAACCAATTACAGTCCCTTCTACCTCCTTTACGAACGTTCTCTGTTAATCTGCATCGATACTATTCTGCCCTATGACTTCGATAGAGAATACTCTGTCTCCAAGACACGGTGCCTAGTCGAAAGAGCCTGTCGTATCGCTCGTCTTCGTACATTGGCTTCGCAACACCGATCGAAGGAAAGCTATGACAGCCGCCATAAATCAGCCACAGACTGCAAAGGATACTTTGTGTGGTTCTGGACGCTACGTCGTAAACAGGGTCTATGCGAGAAGTTTTAGATGCGGAAGCATCTTATACTCGCGCCTTGTAGTGCGCCGTCCGCGCCGTCCGCACCGCTTCTCGAACATTCGACAGCTGACGCACGCGCATACGCCGTCGCGCCGTCGCCCACCATCTGTGCCGCGCGCGCTTCTCCTTCGAGAACATTCGACAGCTGACAGCGCATGCGCCGTCGCGCCGTCGCCATCTGTGCCGCGCGCGCGCTTCTCCTTCGAGAACATTCGACAGCTGACAGCGCATGCGCCGTCGCGCTGTATATATACTCAAGGTCGGCGCTCGCTCGCTCAGTTGCCGCTCGTCCGTTGGTTTGTACTCACTCTTTACTTTACCGACCACAAAGCCATCGTCCTCAAAGTTCGTCGCAATAAATAAAACACCGCCCTTTCGCATACGTGCCGTACGTGTTCACTCATTTAACACCCCATTTCACAACCACGTTAACCAATTTAGCCATCGACCCAAGTAAGTCGCACTTTAACACCCCGTTAACCAAATATATGCTCCGCATCCTCCTCAGTGTTCCCCCGAGGGAAGCTGCGGGCAATTTTTTTACCTCAGTACAGTGGCCTATTCGTCATTGCTGATCACTTGAGCGATATGACGTACGTGGTAGCACGGCTGACTTAAGCTGGCCATCTGTCGAACCGGACCCACCTGGTACATGTCGCTCGCCTTTAACGGTTTCACCCTAAACATTCAGAGTGATTCATACTCGCCGAGCGGGCTTCGTCTGGGAGCCGAGAAATGCAACGGGTATGAGCCGAGAGACGAAAAGAAGAGGAAGACGTGAACTGGCGCCGATACCGACATCAACTTCGCCCTGCTAATTAACACCCTTCGACTTTAACCGTAACAATATATATATATATATATATATATATATATATATATATATATCGCAACACCGATCGAAGGAAAGCTATGACAGCCGCCATAAATCAGTCGCAGACTGCAAAGGATACTTTGTGTGGTTCTGGACGCTACGTCGTAAACAGGGTCTATGCGAGAAGTTTTTACCTCAGTACAGTGGCCCATTCGTCATTGCTGATCACTTGAGCGATATGACGTACGTGGTAGCACGGCTGACTTAAGCTGGCCATCTGTCGAACCGGACCCAGCTGGTACATGTCGCTCGCCTTTAACGGTTTCACCCTAAACATTTAGAGTGATTCATACTCGCCGAGCGGGCTTCGTCTGGGAGCCGAGAAATGCAACGGGTATGAGCCGAGAGAGGAAAAGAAGAGGAAGACGTGAACTGGCGCCGATACCGACATCAACTTCGCCCTGTTAATTAACACCCTTCGATTTTAACCGTAACAATATATATATATATATATATATATATATATATATATATATATATATATATAGGAAAGAAGTGTACACCTAAGGGCTCGTTTTTGTGCGTTTTTCCTGCTCACGGCAAGTTATTTTTCACCCACATTTCTTTCTTCGTATTCACAATAAATTGGTTCTAATAACTTCCCCTGTTGATTCCCTGGCATTATTGTCTATTAGAACACACACACACACACACACATATAAATATATATATATATATATATATAGTGGGAGTAATAAATAATTCAATGGGCCAGTTAGTCTTCGTGAAGGTATGGGATATGGCACAACGGGAGCGTTGTCAACAAGGATAAATATATTTATTTCCCAACAGTTTCGGGAGGGGACCTCCCTTCATCAGGGGATGAGTTATACTGACATGAGCTTCCAAACTTCCTTGCTGCCGCGTCCCTCTCGCCTTGAAAGACGTTTGCGAGAGTGAGAGGGAACTGGAAAAAGGAAAAAAACAAAAAATGGGAGAAAAAAGACGAAAAAAGAAAGAAAAGAAAGAAAGTAAAAAAGAGGAAGAACCACTGTCAACACTGAGAACGAAGCCAACTGTCCGTCTACATCCACCTACGGTTCATATCACGTGCTGTTCAGTTCTTGGCGTGTGTCGGGCCACCCAAGATTGTCGCCGCGGTGCCGGGAGGGTGCGGGACCGCGTGCCTAAAGAAAGGGGTTTCCCCGTAATTGGTCGTTCGGCGGGCGGCGGGCGGTGTGTGTAAAGGAAAGGTTTCTCGTTAATGGGTCGGTCGGCTATATACCTTTAATCTTCGTCCGTTTCCCTTCAACGGTCATGAAGTGGTAGGCGAACGTAAACACTTTGTATGTGCATGTGGAAAAAAAAGAAGAGAAAGAAATGACAGTGTACACGTACGAGTCAGTCAGAAAAAAGCATGGTCTCCAGCTATCAATCTTTGTCACCAGTTTTCTCCTGGCTTACTTCTCGGAGGCAGTTGAGTTTTCCGGGGTCCTCGTTGATACCGGCTACTAATGTACGAAATTTGAAAATAAAATATGCCTCACGCTGTTCGCGCTCGCGTCCATTTGAAAAACCGGACTGCAAAAGAGTTACGCTAATATTTTCAAAACTGTGGTTTGGCAGGCGCAGATGTCTAGATAAGGGTAGCTTCGGCAGTGAAGTGGCGTGGTACCGGTGATTATTGAATCGCAGCCGAAATGGCGTGTCTGTTTGGCCGATATATTATTGTCCGCACATGTTGCAATGTAGCATGTATATTACGTTACTGGAGTCACAATTAAGGCTTTCAGTTATGCAGAATTTGAAATCCGAGAAGTTCGCTTTGGATTCACGTGTTGTGAGCATCTGTGGGCATACCTTGCATCGAGATTTTCCGCAGGGATGGCAGCCTGATTGAATTTTGGGGGTGTTTGTTTTTGCTCTGACAAGAATGTCCTTCAGATTTTTATCCCGGCGGTACACCACGTGAGGTGGCTTCGCGAAAAGAGAAGTTAGTCGTTTGCTTTGCCTGATTATGTTGAAATGGCTGGAAAGTATGTTGTTGATTCGTGGCGCTGATGAGGAGTAAGTTAGTACAAGGTTCTTTTGGGAAGTCGTTTTAGGTACTCTGTTTGGTCCCTTAATTATATCATTCCTGTTCACGTTGCGAGCACGTAGTATGGCATCGTCAATAATGTCTTCCGGATAATTTTGTTTCAATAAGGAATGCTTTAGGTGTTCCGCGTGTCTGTCAAATTCCCGCATATCGGTGCATATTCTTCGGTACCGGTAGGCCTGAGATTATGGAATACCCGTTTTGCAATGCTTTGGGTGGCTGCTGTTGAAATGTAGGTACATTTGACGGTCTGTAGGCTTTTTGTAAAGGTTTGTTGACAAGCGGTCATTTTCGACCGTGACAGTAACGTCCAAAAAGTTAATGCTAGTTTTGGAAATTTTGTGCGTGAATTTTATTGACGGGTGGCATTTGTTAAAATCCTCTATGAAGCGAAAAAGACTTCCCTCATCATGGTTCCATATCATAAAAATATCGTCTAAGTATCTTCTGTAGTAGAAAGGTTTCAAGGTGCGTCCCTCAATGAATGGGATTTCAAGTGAAGCCATAAAGGTGCTCGCGAAGTTTGGGGCCATTTTCGTGCCCATTGCAGTGCCACTGACCTGAAGGAAATGCTTGCCGTTGAACTCAAAATGGTTATAAGTTAGTACAAGTTCAAGATGTGTAAACAGTACCTCGCCACTTACACTAGTTGATGTGTCAGATTTTTCATATTCAGAAACCATAGCCGCTATTCCGTCATGGTGGGGTATGTTGGTGTACAGTGAGCAGACGTCCATGGTCACCAGAAAACTGCCGCCTGGGATGTCGAGACTTGAAGTTTCGCAGATGAAGTGGTTTGTGTCCTTTAGGTAATAGGAAAAATTTGGGGGGATGTTTTTTATTAAGGAATTGATGAATTCTGATATATTTTCTGTTGATGTGTTGTTACTGGATACTATCGGACGTCCGGATTACCTGCCTTGTGTATTTTGGGGAGCAAATAGAATCGACCGGGAACAGAGTGGGCCGGTAACATTGCTTTTAACATTTTGCCGGTAATTTTCTCGTCCCGGCGGAGATTGTTTAGGGTTACTTTTATCTCCCTTTCAAATTCGGGAGTCGGGTCCGTTGGAAGTTCTTTGTAGAATTTTGTGTCTGATAGCTGTCGTTCCCCTTCCTTTAAGTAGTCCGACGTATTTAGAATTACTATGCAGCCTCCTTTATCAGCCGGTTTGATAGTAAATCCAGTGTTTTTTCGTAGTTCATCGAGTACCCTTCGTTCTGACTTTGATATGTTGTTTCGAAATAGCCGATTTTTTTCATACGCTCTGATGATATCTTTTTGAACTGCTGATATATACATATCGAGGTGTTTGTCCCTCTGCTCACCCGGACACCATGATCTGTCACCACCAATCACTTTATTCTCGTTCGTACAGTCCTTGCGATCATGAAAGTATTCACGGAGGCGGAGATTACGCGCAAAGTTATCGAGATCTTGGTACAGTTCAAATTCATTGAATCTACCGGATGATGGACAAAAGGTCAAGCCTCTCGACAAAAGTTGAAGCTGAGCGGGTGTGAGTGTTGTGTTTGACAGATTGAGGACATTTTCCTCATAAGTTTTCGGCTGCTCTTGGCTATCACGTGACACGGGAGTGTCAGCGTCATATTCGAGAGTAAGGATGTTTTGATTAGGATTGCACTGTGGTTCTGAGTTCCCATTTTTCTCCTCAAAGTTAGGTTGTGGTACGGGTGGTCCCTGGTGTTCTTGTACGGCCTCATTCCTATTTTCCTGTTGCAGAGCAGTGGAATTTCGCCTCTCTTCTTTAGTTCATATCTTTCCAGTTCTCTTGCCTCATGCTCTCCGAGATTAGATACCAATTTGTGCGTGGCCTCCGTGACACTGTGTTCGGTGGCCTTTCGCTCACAATGGTCCGCAATGACCCGAGTCAGTTGCAAGGACGCTTCTAGTAATATTTTTTCCCACTTCCCCCTTTCTGCTTCACTTAGTGTAGACATTGAGGGGTTGCAGGCTAGGTGGAGACCCTTAGGTGCAATTTCGTGAGATAGATATTTGTTTAGTTGTTCTGCGTGTTTTTCGTATTGCACCCGCTTTTCAATGATTTTCCTAATCAATAGAAATGAGTGGGACCATGCGTGTTTAAGACTGCCCGTACCTTTTGTTTCCCCGTGTCATTTGTAAGCCGCCGCCTTGGTCTTCGCCGCATTCGTTCCGCCTGGTGTTGTAAGGCCTCGCTGGTGGGAGTGGCGACGTCGTCACTGCTGGGACCCTGGATGGCTCTTTGTGTCCCTCGGCTCCCTGTTGTTGAGTGGGTTTGGCACTGGAGTTTGCCGTGCAAGCCGTTGCCGCCGATCTCTGACTCACTGGTGGGACCCGCTGGCTCGCTGGCCCTCGCTGGTGGTAGTGGCGACATCGTCACTGCTGGTGCCCTGGATGGCTCTGTGTGTCGCTCGGCTTCTTGTTGTTGAGGGGGCTTGGCACTGGAGTTGTCCGTGCAAGCGATTGCCGCCGATCTCCATGCCGCCGACGTCCATCGCAGCTGCACCCTCGTGTGCTGTGCCAGCAGCGCGACCCCCTCGAAGCTTGCATGTAAGCCGTCAGCAGCCAGGAAGCGGCGGGCGGGAGTGTTGAGAAACCATGTTCGACGTAATAGACGCCTGCTCCCAACAACCCGTAGTGGCAGAGACAGCGGGCCTCTCTGCTGAATTGCTGTACCTCCATATTAAACCGATTCATTGATCGCCAGTTCGAGTCCCGCCGTCGGCGATTGGGTGCGCGAGGGTAGTGGCAGACTAAGATGCAGTGTCTTGATGTTCGGGTGCATCTGCCTCATTCGCTTCAATGCCTCCCTCAACGAATCCAGTGATCTTAAAGAGCTCGTCTTCAGGATGTCCGTGGTGCCCACATGCAGAAACAACGTGTCCACCCGGTAAGTTAGGTACTCAAGTAGCGCCGGAATGTCCGAAAACATAGCACCACCATAGGAGATGAAGCACGGCGTCGACCATTCGTTCGGGCTGAAGTGCGTGTGGACGTACCGCATGATTGAGTCCCCGATGACGGCACACTTCGTAGGGTAATTTGGATATCTCCGCGACAAACGCTCCATTGATGATGTACTGGCAGCCATGGTTCAGGTCAGTGGGAGTAATAATTCAATGGGTCCAGTTAGTCTTCGTGAAGGTATGTGATATGGCACAACGGGAGCGTTGTCAACAAGGATAAATATATTTATTTCCCAGCAGTTTCGGGAGGGGACCTCCCTTCCTCAGGGGATGAGTTATACTGACA
>WOVY01011315.1:150000-259825 GCA_013436015.1 Rhipicephalus annulatus | reverse complement strand
GCTGGGTTCCCCAAGTCGCTCTTGACTGCAGTGGCGGAAACGCTCGTCCAGAAAAAGAAATCCACCAAGCGGGCGGACGCCGTACAGGACAAAGTGAGGCCTGTGGTGGTCCCCTATATGCATCGTATCTCCCATCAGCTCAAGAAAGTGGCAGGCAGACATGGTGTCCCTTTGGCGCTGTCTGCCCCGAACAAGCTTTCCAAGCTATGCTCCCGCACCTGCGGTATGAGCAGAGGAGGGTGCAAAATACGACACGGTGTGACCTACGTCCCGTGTGCCGTCGGCGTGGTTTATGCCATCCCGCTCTCGTGTGGTAAGTTCTACGTCGGAAAAACTGGAAGATGCATCAACGAGCGGCTCAGGGAACACTCACAAAGATTAACAAGAATGCGGATAAAGGAGCCCATCTTGTGGCTCATATTAACGCTTGCTGCAATTGTGAGGCACGATTTGAAGGGACGTCGATTCTTGGCAGGAGCAGCAATGAGCATGCGCTGCTGGCTTTGGAAGCCTATCATATCAGAAAAAGTGCTCATCTTTGCATAAGTGACACGTCTCTGACCCTGCACCCATCCGAGTTTGATTTCATTTCATCGCGTATGTAATACGCTGCATCTTTTTTCAACTCAGATTACACTTTTCTGTGTACCTTTTTTGTCGATTGCGTGGCGCATGTGCGGTATGGTTGCCTTGGAGGTATATATGCATTGACTTTTCCCGAAATAAATTCAGTTGATAGTCAGCGCTTGTGTGTGTCGTCTCTTTCTTTGTGGTGTGTCGTGTTTGCGCTGTAAAAGTACCCCTATGATAAGCCCACCACCACGCCGGCTTCTCTGCCCTCGTCGAAGCGGGTAAATACATCGCCTCCGCAGCACCGCCGCCGCGCTCCGCTCCCTCGTCTCCCGGCGGACACGATTCACATCGTCGGCCGCCCTAAAAGCCCCGTAGAACTCACCAAGCTACAGCCTTGGCACTTGTACACCGCCTTGCTGCAAGCAGCGTTCCTGCAAGACCTCCCGCCCGCATCTCGCGACACGGTGCGGATCCACCCCGTCAACAACACTTTTACGCTCAGCGTCGCGGACTCGGCTCGTGCACAAGCATACCTCCGCATCACCTCCCTCACGGTTTCCGGCAACACTTTCACCGTCCACCTTTACGCCCCACCGCCAGACGATGCCCTCAGGGGCATACTGTACCACGCCTTCGACGACTTCACGGACCAAGCCATCCTTGAAGACCTTCAGGCAAGCAATCCTACCCTCTCTGTTGTGGGCGGCCGCCGCATGGGCAAGGCCCCTCACATCTTGGTCACCCTCATGGAGCCGAAACTACCGCGGTGGATCTTCTACCACGGTGTCCAGCTTCGCCTCCTTCCGTTCCGCAACAAGGTGGAAGCCTGCTACAATTGCCGCTCGACCGGCCACCGGACCGACGTGTGCCCCAAGCCGCGGCAGGAGCGGTGCCATCGGTGCGGCGCTGCTCACCCCACACCGCCCGAAGGATCGCCACCCACTTGCAACCCCCGCTGCATCGTCTGCAATGGGAATCACTCCACGTACAGTTCCAACTGTAAACACCGCTACGTGCAGCGCCCTCAACGCCAGAAGGCCCCGGTACCTGACACACACCCCTCGCCACAACAGCCTGTTCCGCCCACAGCGGTAGTGCGCTCTTCCCAGCAAGCAGCAAGTGGTCCCTCACCAGCTCCACCGCCCAAGTCGGTTACTGCCTCTCCGCCCCCCGTACCAGCGGTGCCTAAACCCGCATCACAGCCCATGAATTCGACATGGCCCCGCGGCGCCCCCGGCTTGCCCTCGGAGCCGCAGGTTGTTGCACTGCAGCAAGAAAACGCCTCCCTCCGACAGCAGGTCACTGCACAAAGCGCTCAAATTGCAGCTCAGAAGACCCAAATTGATTCCCTCCAAGCGAAACTGCAAGCTCTTGAAGAGAAGCTGGAATCAGCCATCACAGTGAAATCCTCTCTGCCCTCTACCATTTGCTCCTCCTCCGACATGGACGTTCAGACTCCCGAAGGATGCACTGGCAAGCGCCGTCGACCCAACACTCCCCTTGAATCTCTTCACCTTTCTGAAGAGGTCCAGGTATCCATCAAGACGGCCTTGGTGGATCTTGAAAAGCGGTTGGATAGCCGCTTCAACTCCGTCCACCAGCTTCTCACTGCACAGCACGAAGCTCTAAATTCCCTGCGCACAGACTTCGCCGCCTACCCCCCCGCCACGTCCTTCCAATCTCTACAGTCAACAGTTGATAGCCTACAAACTGCCATGCTTGGAAGCATCCGAGCAAAGCCACCCCTCCATGCCCGCACCACCACCTCCTCCGGCGCCGCCCGAACCTCGCAAACACCGGCCGAGGCAACATCTTCCGCTGTTAAAAATGGCTGACCGATCCATCGTCACCATTTGGCAGTGGAACTGCCGTGGTTTTCGTCCCAAGCGTAACCACCTCCTTCTCCACCTACAACAACTAGACCCCTCGGACGCGCCTGATATCATCGTACTACAGGAAACTCACGCCGACGTCTCCCTCTCGGGTTACGTCGCCTACAACCAAGTAACTCACCATCCTCTGCCCCATCCCGTGACGGCCGTCCTCACCCGGCGGACGCTCACTGTCAATCGACACGATCTACCCTTCCCTGCAGTCCATCACGTCTTTCTCGAGACACTACCTCAGCAACGTGAACAGCCCTCTCTGTTTATTCTCAACGTGTACAACCCCCCTCGCTCCACTGAAGACGCGTCTCTCCTAGCCTTGCTCCGTGCCGCTGCAGCGAAAGCAGCCAAATCACCCCTTCTTATTCTCGGCGACTTCAACGTCAAGCATCCGGACTGGGGTTACTCGAAGGCAGATGGCCCCGGAAGGAGGCTGTGGCAGCTCGCTCACGATCTCAACCTTTCCCTGCTCACCGACCCCACGCAACCAACGCGCATCGGCAACAGTGTGTGCCGCGATACCACCCCGGACCTCAGCTTCTGCCGCAGCGTGCCCGACGCGCGCTGGTATAACACGCATCAGCCCCTCGGCAGTGACCACTATGTCCTCACCATTCAAGTTCTCACCTCCCCCAGCAAGCCGCGCCCACACACGGCCCGCTATACAGACTGGGACGCTTTCCGAGAACGCCGGTTGCACTCCGCCACTTCCAACATCGAGGACCTCTCGACGTGGACCGACCAGCTGCTAGCGGACCTCGACGCAGTCACCGCCTCGATCCCCACCACGAAGGACTATCCGGCAACTGACGCCCGTCTTGCCCACCTGTGGGCCGCCCGCACCGGCCTTTGCAACCGTTGGCAGAAGCAACGTCACAACCGTCGCTTACGCCGCCGCATTGCGCACCTCGATCGTACGATCGAGCAACACACCACCGCGCTCGCCCGCCAACAGTGGGAGCAGCTCTGCTCGGGTCTCTCTGGTCAGTTGGGCTGCAAACAGTCCTGGCATCTCCTCCGCCACCTCCTCGACCCTGCTTCTGCCAAGTCGGTCGCTCGGCAGCAGTTACAACGAGTGGTCCGGGCTTACCCCGGCGACACTCCGTCGCTGATGGCAGACCTGTCCGCCAAATACCTTCAGCTTCTGCCTCCTGGCACACCTCCTCCCCCTCTCGCGTCCTACTCTGGGGCCCCCAACCCAGTACTGGACGCCGATATCACGGAAGCGGAGGTCTACGCGGCATTACAGAAGCTCCGCACCACTTCCGCCCCCGGCCCAGATCGCATCCCCAACAAGCTCCTCCGAAACCTCGACGCCCCTTCGGCTGCTACCCTCACTTCGTTCCTCAACGAGTGCTGGCGCTCCGGCAACCTCCCCCAATCATGGAAACACGCTCGCGTGGCTTTCATCCCCAAGCCGGGCAAGAAACTCACAATCGAGAATCTCAGGCCCATTTCACTCACCTCGTGCGTCGGCAAGCTTCTAGAACATGTCGTTCTCGCTCGCTTGCAAACGTACACGGACGCACACCATCTCCTTCCCCACACCATGCTTGGTTTCCGCCCCCACCTATCCACGCAAGATGTCCTCTTACAACTCCACCATGATCTCCTCGACCCACCCACATTTTCAGACACAAAGGCTCTCCTTAGCCTGGACCTTCACAAGGCGTTCGACCACGTCTCCCATTCGGCTATCCTTGCCGAACTCGCAGCCCTCAATCCCGGCACCCGCACCTACAACTACATTCGCGCGTTCCTCACCGCCCGCACGGCCGAAATCATCATAGGGGACCTCCCGTCTCCCACGTACGAGCTTGGCCCTCGTGGCACCCCTCAGGGCGCCGTCTTGTCGCCTTTTCTATTCAATCTTGTCCTCCGCTCGCTTCCTGGCAAGCTGGACCGTATCCCCGGTCTTAAACACACCCTGTACGCGGACGATATTGCTCTCTGGGTCACGTCGGGCTCTGACGGCCATATCGAGCAGACGTTGCAACGCGCAACCGACGTCGTCACGTCCCACGTGCACGCGGCCGGTCTTACTTGCTCAGCGGCCAAATCGGCCCTTCTTCTCATGCGGCCTCCCGACCGGCGTCGCTACAAAACTCCCCACCCCACCATCACGGTTCATGCCAACTCTACTCCTGTCCCCGTCGTTTCGCATCTCCGCGTGCTCGGGCTGATCCTACAATCCAACCGCCATAATACACACACCATAGACAAGCTCTCGCTCTCGGTGCAGCAGACCGCACGTATGCTCGCCCGTGTCCGTGCGCGGCGTGAGGGCATGCGAGAACACGATCTACTTCGCCTTGTCGACGCGTTCGTCGTTTCCCGCCTCACGTACGGCCTTCCTTATACACGTCTCCTAAAATCGGAACGCGATAAAATTGACGTCCTCATCCGCCGGGCATACAAGACTGCCCTCGGCCTTCCCCCCAACACGTCCACCGATCGTCTTCTCCGTTTGGGTGTACACAACACGCTCGACGAGTTGATTGAGGCTCACCGCTCCGCTCAAGTGCAACGCCTTTACCGTTCGCCGACCGGTCGCCACATCCTTTCCTCCATCGGCCACGACACCTCCTCCCACCCTCCGGATCTGGTCTCATTACCCCATGCTATTCGAGCGGCGTTCTACATCAAGCCGCTACCTAAGAATATGCTGGCGGGCCACCACGACGCTCGCCGCCAAGCCCGTGCCGCCATGCTTCAAGCAAAGTACGCCGACCACCCGGCCGTCGCCTACGTAGATGCGGCCCGATACAATGCACGCAGGGACGCCTTCGTAGTCGTTTCCGTGTCGCCCTCCTCAGCTCCTTTGGGGCCGACCATCACGGCTGGCACCATTAGAACGCCTTACGCCGTCGAGGCGGAGGAAGTGGCCATTGCTTTGGCCGCGACCTCGGCTGACGCAAGCGTCATAATCAGCGACTCGAAACAAGCCATCTCGAATTTCGCGCGAGGTCTCGTCTCGCCTACCACCTTACGGCTACTTCGGCCCCTACTGCAGCAAGATGAGCAGTGCCGCATAGAACTGATCTGGGTCCCCGCCCACTCGGGCCACCCCGGCAACGAGACAGCTCACCAACGCGCTCGAGGATTCGTCGACCGAGCGGTGGGCCACTCAGAGTCGGACGCCCTGGTGCCGGAGCCCCTGGTCACCTACCACGACATCACTCAGCATTATCGCCTCGAGCGATATTTCTATTCACATCCTCACAGCAGCCTTCCCAAGCGGTCCGAGATCGCCTGGCGTCGCCTACAGACCCGCACCTTCCCGTGCCCCCTCGTGTTTTCATACATGCACCCAGGTGCCATTGATCCACGCTGCTGCCTGTGCGGCAACGTTGCCTCGTTGAACCACATCCTCTGGGGCTGCCCGGAGGATCCCCCGCCCGCCGACCTCCTTTGCTCACCCCCCACCGAGGGACAATGGGAGGCCCTTCTCTCCAGCAACGACATAGACATCCAGACACGGGTCCTGAAACGAGCGGAAGAAGTCATCGAGAAGCACAGCCTGGCAGCCTTCGTGGCTTAGCCTCCTTTACCCCTCACCCCTTCGATTAATAAAGTTGTTACTCACTCACTCACCCGCAACGCTGTCTTGGCATTCAATTTCAGCATGATCCAAGGCCGACGTACCAGGCTCTGCTTACTGGTCTGTCTTCAGACGCAATGTCTCTTTAAGCGGTGTCTTCTTCGCTTTCAACCAGGCAGGAGAGGCCGCAGGCACTCTCGTAAGAGCCAACGAAGTTATCGACATGGCACACTACCACGCCGTCCACGCTTGGCGCGTCTCATGCGTAGGCATCTCGCCGCGGCTGCGTTGCTCGCGCGACTACTCCAGACATGTCGTCGACCGAAAATAAATGTCAAGAGACAGCTCGCCGAGAAAAGTTCATCCTCCTCAAGTAGCCCTGATGTTCCTGAGCACAGTGTGACAACACAGTCCAGGTAAGTAACAACAAAATCACATAAAATTAGCGAAACTTGTGGGGCACATGCAAGCGGTGCTTCCCTCGTAGACGAAACCTAGCGGTCTCCCTACACCGAGCTGTTTCCCTCTAACAGACTATCGATGAAAACGCACATATTGAGTAGCACAGTCAGGAGCACACGCCGTGTTGCTTCCCTCCATAACAGACGAGCGTTGACGACGCTCATATTACGTAGCAGTGTCAGCAGTGCACACCGTGCTGTTTCCCTCCATGACAGACGATCGTTGAGGACGCGCATAATGAGTAGCAGTGTCAGGAGCACACAACGTGCTGCTTTCCTTCAAAACAGGCCAAAGTTGAAGGCGCGCATATTAAGTAGCAGTGTAAAGAGTGCACACCGTGTTCTTTCGCTTCATAACAGGCGATCGTTGAAGACCCGCATACTGCGTAGCAGTGTCAGGAGCACACACCGCTCTGTTTCTCTTCATAAAACGATCGCTTAAGGCACGCATGATGAGTAGACGTGTCAGGAGAGCACACCGTGCTGTTTCCCTCCATATCAGACGATCGTTGAATACGTGCATATTGAGTAGCAGTGTCGGGAGCAAACACCGTGCCGTCTGCCTCCACAACGAACGATTGTTGAAAACGCACATATTGAATAGCAGTGTCGCTTGCGCACACCGTGCAATTTTCTTCCATAGCAGAAGATCATTGAAAACGCGCATTTTGAGTAGTAGTGTCAGGAGCACACAACGTGCTGTCTACCTCCGTTACGGACGATTGTTGAAGGCGCGCATATTGAGTAGCAGTGTAAAGAGCGCACACCACATTGTTTCCCTCCATAAATAACAGGCGATCTTTGAAGACGCGCATACTGAGTAGTATATAGTGGCAGAAGCACACACCATGCTTTGTTCCTCCATAACGGAGCACCGTTGAAGACGCACATATTGAGTATCAGTGTCAGGAGCACACAACGTGCTGTTTTCCTCCATACCAGGCGATCGTAGAAGGCGCACATATGGAGTAGCAGTGTAAGCAGCACACACTGTGCTGTTTTCATTCCTAGCGGTGATCGTTGAAGACACGGATATTGAGTAGCAGTGTCAGGAGTACACACTGTGCTGTGTCTCTTCATAAGAGACGATCACTGAAGACGCGCACATTGAATAGCAGTGTCAGGAGCGCACACCGTGCTGCTTTCTTCAATAT
Organism: Rhipicephalus annulatus; assembly: GCA_013436015.1. Lineage (NCBI taxonomy): Eukaryota > Metazoa > Arthropoda > Arachnida > Ixodida > Ixodidae > Rhipicephalus > Rhipicephalus annulatus. Next base: position 252,210 of record WOVY01011315.1, on the reverse strand, counting down.
AGACAATCGTTTCCCTCCATAAATAACAGGCGATCTTTGGAGATGCGCGTATTGAGTAGAAGTGTCAAGAGCGCACACCGTACCGTATCCCTTCATAACAAACCATCGCTGAAGACGCGATTATTGAGTAGCAGGGACATGTCCGCCCACTGTGCTGTTGTCCTTCATAACAGACAATTGTTGATGACGCGCATATGAGTAGCAGTGTCAGGAGCACACACTGTGCTCTTTCCCTCCATAACGGACGATCTTTGAAGAAGCGCATATTGGGTAGCAGTGTCAGGAGCGCACACTGTGCTGTTCTGAATGCGAAGCATTTCTTAGTGAAGTTCGACGGCTTTGAGCGTACCTATCTATCTATCTATCTATCTATCTATCTATCTATCTATCTATCTATCTATCTATCTATCTATCTATCTATCTATCTATCTATCTATCTATCTATCTATCTATCTATCTATCTATCTATCCGCCTACGAATTTTAGCTCTCCTGGCCGTTTCGATAATGATATCGACACCAAACTTGATATGGCAAACAATACTGTATGAAAAACATATTTAAATAGTCAAAAGATGACAATCATAATATGTATGCCATGAATGTCATGATTTACATTTCATGATCCTGCAGCTCTTGCGGTGGTTTCGTTAATACGGCATGTTGCAAAACTGGTATGATATGACATGATTGCATGGCGAGCACAAGCGACAGCCCCGATATAAAAGTCATGACATACGTGTCATGTAAAAACATGACTACATACCACGCTCATGATGCCCTCGCGGCCGTTTCGCTAGCCTCAATATACCAAATTTGGTATTACGGGACGTGAATGGATGACGAAGGTATGATACTGGTGCAAACATGATAAACATGAGATGCGTGTCATGTAACAACATGACTACATGCTACACTCGTGATGCACTCGCGGCCGTTTCGCTAGCTTTGCATGTATCAAACTCGGTATTACACTCCGCCAATGAAGGACGAAGGTCCTGCCTGGTGCAAACATGAAGGACGAAGGTCTGTGCCTGGTGCAAACATGATAATCGTGAGATATGCGTGTCATGTGAGAACGTGACTTCATGCCACAGTGAAGACGCCAACAGATTTTGACGTGACGCGGTGCGCGTGCTCGCCGGCGTTGATTTCGTTGCGTCACGCCGCCGTTGCCACGCCAGGCACCAGTCCTGCCATATACTCGCAGGCGTGCGCCGCGCCGCGTTGCTTTGACGCATGCGCATTTCAGCGCGTCCGGTGTTCCTCCGTTACAAAAAAGAGGGAGACGCAGTGTTGTCTGAGAAATGCGTCAGCGCGAAATGCAGCTAATGTCGCATTTCGCGCCGGTACCCGTCAGGCCGCGCCGACGGATTCTGGTCGCGCCGGGCGTTAGACTGTAAGTGCTCGCGTTTTGCTAACCTAACGTCGCTGTGCCCACCGTGCGCACGCGTCAACGCTACATTAGAGTGTATTGGGTTCTTCATGATGCGCTCCTGGCCGTTTTGCTAGCTCCGCATATACCAAATTTTGTGTTACGTGACGTCAATGGATGACGAAAGATACGACTTTTGACACATGATAATCCCGCACGCGTGTCATGTAGGCACATGACAACATACCACGCTCATAGCATGCTCGCGGTCGTTTTGCTAGCTGCACGTATAAATTTGGTATAACGTGATCTGAATAGATGACGAAGGTTAACGACACATCCTAGCATAATAATCGTGACGGGGAAGTCATAGTATGGCATCATTTACTTCTACCTCGTAACGTTGTGCTGATTTTAATGTGACATATAACATTTCTCATTGGTGCTTTGCATTTCATCGATTCCCACTGTACGTGGGATCTGCCATTTCTTTTTCTCCCTACAGAAGATCGTCGAAGATGTGCATATTGAGTAGCAGTGTCACGATAACACAGCGTGCTGTCTGCCTTCGTAACGGACGATCGTGAAAGACGTGCATATTGAGTATCAGTATCAGGAGCACACACCATGCTGTTTTCCTCCAGAGTGCACGACCGTTGAAGATGCGCATATTGAGTAGCAGTGTCAGGAGCACTCACCATCCTGTTTCCCTTAATAACAAACCATCTTTGAAGACGCGCTTATTGATTAGCAGTGTCAGGAACGCACAACATGCTGTTTCCCTCCTTACTAGACGATTGTTGAAGACGCGCACACTGAGTAGCAGCGTCAGGTGCGCACACCGTGCTATTCCCCTCCATAAATAACAGAAGATCATTGAAGACGTGCATATTGAGTGCCAGTGTCATGAACGCACACAGTGCTGTTTTGTTCCATAACAGACGATCGTTAAAGACGCGTATATTGAGTAGCAATGTCAGGAGCGCACACCGTGCTGTTTCCCTTCATAAAAAACTATCACTGAAGACGCGCGTATTGAGTAGCAGCGACATGTGCGCACATCGTGCAGTTTTCCTTCATAACAGACGATCGTTGATGACGCGCATATGAGTAGCAGTGTCAGGAGCACACACCGTGCTGTTTCCCTCCATAATATGTGATTGTTGAGGTAGGTAGGTAATCAACTTTATTGATTCACGAAGGAATCATTTGAGGGGGGGGGGTGGTAGGGGAAGTGGAATCAGGATGACGACGAGCCCTCGGGCTGCTCTAGGTGGCCGGACACTGCTGTGCTTCGGCGACCTTTCTGGCTAGGCTCACTGACCAGAGCTGTAAACCCGGTAGTGAGCTGCGCAGAGCAGCCTCCCATCACTCCTGGTGTTCTGACCCTTGCTACGGAGGCTTGGGTTTGTTTGGAAAATTCAGAAATATGTGCTGGAAGTCGGCTCTGGTGCTAGGACATAAGTTGCAATGAGGTGAGGTTTCGCCATGAGTAAAAAGGGAGAGAAGAAAAGGAGTCATCACTGTGGCCGTTTGAAGTCGGCGCCACAAAGCCTGGTCACTTCTGGAGAGAGATTTATGTGGCGGGGGATACGTTAGGCGGGAATTTCGGTAAAATAGCGTGATATCGTGATAGCTGAGGAGTCGATCCCTGGCACCTCGAAGCGAAGGCAGGTCGCTATGAGCCCGGTTGGCGAATGCTCGAGCTTGGGTGTGAGCGGCCGTGTTGCCTGGGTGTCCACAGTGCGCAGGGACCCAGAGGAGGGTGATGAGGCGATCAGGTGGAAGAGATGATTCAAGAATTTTAGCAGCCGGGGAATGAACTCGGAAAGTGGCAAAATTACGAATTGCAGTTTTTGAATCGGAAAAAAATATACTCAGTGGAGGAGTGAACAATGGCTAAAATAATTGCCGCCTCCTCTGCTTCCAGGGATTCTGTCGAATTTGGAAGGGACGCACTAGCAACCAGTTTTTGAAATCCGTCTACGACGGCTACCGCGAAAGCTCGATGATCTACATATTCGGCGGCGTCTGCATAGACTGCGGGAGAATTAGGAGGGAAGTGCTTCTGAAGGGACTTGGCTCGAGCTTCCCGTCGCGCCCGATTATGTTCTGGGTGAGTATTTTTGGGGAGTGGCGGGATTAATAGGTTGCTACTAACAGTGACGGGAACAGCGTGCGTGGCCGTGGTGTGACCAGGAACGTTGATTCCAAGTCGGCGCAGGAGTACCTGTCCTGTTTCTGTGAGTGATAGTCTTTGATATTGGTTGAAAGGATGCGCCTCTACAAGCTCTCCCAGAGTGTTGTGCACCCCAAGTTTAAGTAGTTTATCCGTGGCTGTTGATTTAGGGAGATGGAGCGCAGTTTTATAGGCATTACGAATGAGTCTGTTAAGTTGCTCGATCTCCGTAAGTGAGAGATAGAGGTAGAGGATAGAATAGGTAATTCTGCATAGGCAAAAGGCCTGTATGAGGCGGCGTGTGTCTGCTTCCCTCATGCCACGATGACGATTGTATATGCGCCTAATAAGGGAAGCTGTATTTTGAACTGAGGTGCAGATTAACTTTATGGTGTCAGCGTTCGAACGATTGTCGGAAATATTAAGGCCTAAAATATTGATTTTATTGACCCTGCGAATAGGGGTGTCATCAAGCAAGACTTGAATGTGACATGTATCTTGCTTTTGAAAGTTAGTTACTGGGAGTTTCGATTTAGCCGCCGAGCAGGTGAGCCCAATATTGTTGGCGTGTTTAACAACAATGTCAGCGGCCAACTGGAGCTTCGATTCAATTTCCCCAAGGTTGCCAGTATAGACCCAGATGGTGATGTCATCCGCGCACAAGGAGTGATTGATGAAGAAAGTTTGGCAAGCTCCCGCGCTAGCGGTATGAGAGTAACGTTAAAAAGGAACGGGGACAATACCAATCCCTGGGACGTTCCCTTGCTACCTAGCGTGAAGAGATCGGTTTCGAAAGTGCCCAACTGTAGGCATACGGACCTATTGCTGCGAAAGGCAGAGACATACCTGTGCGTGCGAGAGCCTACGTTTAGTTCACTAAGAGATTGTAAAATCGAGGAGTGAGAAACATTATCAAAAGCCTTAGTCAGGTCCAATGCAAGGATGGCTCTGGTGATGTGTGGAAAAGTAGGATTTAGCACGTCCTCCTTAAGCTGCAGCATGACATCCTGAGTGGAGAGTCCCGCTCGGAAGCCGTACATGGTGGAGGGAAACAGTTTTTCTTGTTCCATGTAGCGATTAAGACGATTGAGAATTACATACTCCATCAGCTTTCCTGTACATGGGGTAAGAGAGATTGGTCTCAAATTATTAAGGTCTAACGGCATATTATGTTTGGGTATGAAAGTCACCTTAGCTGAGTTTCATTCCTGGGGCAGCGTGACCTGCTCCCATTGTTGATTCATGTAATCCGTAAGAGCTGCCACTGACTTTGAGTCTAAATTTCAGAGTGTTTTGTTAGTAATTCCATCTAGTCCTGGAGCAGATGTGGTGCGAAGTTTGCTTAGGGCAGCCCAAACTTCCGCCTCTGCAATTGGTGCATCCAAGTCGGCATTGAGAGCTTCATTGTAGGTAGGTAACGATTCTCGCCTTGGGCCAGGGAAGTACGTAGTTTTAAGAGCAGTTTCAACGTCTTGCCCTTGTTTTTCTACTTCAAACAAGAGTTTCGTAATTCGCTTATTACTTTCACATCGCGAGGAGCATGGATCTAACATATGGTGAAGCAGGGACCAAGAGTTCTACATATGTAGAGCACCGTCGAGTCGGTTACATATCTGGTTCCATTGATGCGATGAATGTGCAGCCGCGTGTTCAGTTACAAGCTGTAGTGTTTGTGACATTTTGCGTTTTAGTTTACGATTATATTTTTGCTTGAGCCATCGTTTCTATAAGCTCTGATAGGCCTCCCATAGGTGGAGTAGCCTGCTGTCTACTGGATCACGGATATGTGCTGCTGGGGCTACTTTTTCGCTAAGAGCTACATCCTGTTTAAGCTGAGACGCCCAGTCTTTGTAGTCTTGAATTTATTTTTTCGGGTTTCGGTCTCGGATTTCGCGAAATTTGTCCCAGTCAACAATGGGTTTTAAATAAAACTGTGGACGAAAATTGGCATGGGACAGTGTAATTGTTAGGATGTAATGATCACTGCCGAGGTTGACCCCACTGTGTGCCCAGTTAGCTTGTCGCACATTTTTAGTGAAAGTAAGGTCAAAGGTGGTATCTCTGCTCACAATGTTGCCAATTCGTGTTGGTAGCGTGCAGTCAGTGACTAGAGTGCACCTGTTTCGCTGAATGTATCGAAGAAGGCTGGTGCCCTTCCGAGTGTTTCTCCTGTAACCCCAATCTACGTGCGGGGCATTAAAGTCGCCCGTTACAATTATGGGAGCAGAGTTTGCTATTTGGATGCCCTATCGATTGCTTCAAAAACAGCAGTGAGGCCATCTCTAGGATGAGAATAAATATTCAAAATAAAATATGTACCTTGTCTTCTACGACGCGGGAGAAGTTCAAGAAGAAGGCAGTCACTGTAAAGATTGGAAAGGTCATGCGCTATAAACGAGATATTCCTCTGTATATATGTGGTAGCCCATGGGGAGCTAGGATGCGAATGTACAGCCTGATAGCCGACGAGTTTGCAAGCTTTTAAAGGCTCCTGTACGGAGATTACATCAGGGGCCCGTGTAGACCGCTGCATATAAAGTGAAAGGTTGTCTCTCTTGTTTCTTAATCCACAGCAATTCCATTGCCATATGCAGAGTGAAGAGGGGGAAGATGAGGCAAGGGTGCAGGAGGGGGTTATGGCTGCGAGGGCGCTGGAGAAGGTTGAGATTGTGGGAAGATTCGAGCCGAGCAACTAACACGTCCAGAATACACTCTATCTTATTGAAGCATTCAGCAATATGCGTAAAGCCTAAATTAACCTTTTGTTTGAGTTCCCGGTGTTCTTTCCAAATTTTTTGACTGGTGCTTGTAAAATCATCCTCCGATGACTCAGGTTGCTCTGTCCTTTTCTTTTTTGCTGGCTGTGGAAAGGAATCTATAATATTGGTCCCTGACTCGGCTGCCATATCAGGATCTATGACAGAGGGGGAGATGGATAGGGGTAGAGAAGACGCGGGTGGGGCAGCTGTAAGTGCACTCAAACGTTCCAGCACCAGAGCCAACTGTTGCTTTAGCTCTTGATTCTCTCGCATTAGACGTTCGATAATCTCCTGAGTTTTAGAATTTTCTTTAGCGTCAGAGAGCATACAACAGGAGCAGGAGACTTGCTTTGCCCAGCTCACCTTTCCGGGTTTGGTGCTGAAGTCGCGGCTTCGTGATGCACTTCGTCCAGGGCTTTTGCCTTTGCTGCCACGATTTCGTCCAGGACTCCTGCTTCTGCTGCTACGATTTCTATCGTCGATGTTTGAAATTGAAAAAAAACTTCTTCTCGAGGTGGAACTCAGGCTGCTCCTAGTGGTGCTCTTGTTGCGGCCTTTGTCGTGGCCGAGAGAGACGGCTGAAGCCACGCTGAAAGCGTTGCTTGCATGCCCTGTCACCCGTCTTGTGAGCGTCCCCACAGATGACGCACTGCGGGGTGCAGGGATAGTCCTCCGGGTGTTTCTGTCCGCAGCTTGAGCAAGTGAGGCGATTTGGCAAAGGACATACATCTCGTCGATGGCCGACTTCTCTGCAGTTTAGGCACGCTTCCACCTTCGGTCGAAAGCTGAAAACGGCGTAGAGGATGCCAAACATTTTGACTGACGAAGGAAGCTCCTCAGCCATGAAGTGAATGAGCACTGAGCGTGAGGTACGCCCCATGTCCCTTGCTAGGACTCTTGGTAGAAGGGGATTCGCCCGACATAATTCTTGAAGCAAGTCCTGAGGTGATTCACCATTCCGAGCGCGGTAGATGATCCCTGCCCGTGCCCCGTCCGGGGGAGCTATGTACGCATGAAATCCCAGTTTTTTACCACGTAGCGTGAGTTCTCGTATTTTTGCATAGTTGGCAACTCTGTCGGCGCAAGAAGTGGACATGGTAAAAATATTCTTGGCCAGATTGGTGCACACAAGATCGTCGGCAACCACAGAGTGCAGTCCGCTGTTGGCGGCTACGGCCGCTCGTAACTCTCCATCGTTGCATTGGACCAGATCTACGCCCGCACTCGGACGAAAGACAATCTTGAAGTCATCGACTGGCCACCGTGGCAGTCGTTTTAAGCGAGGACGCGCCACAGCTGCGTTTTCGAGCTTTGAGGAAACGCTGGGCGGTGATTCCATTTGGCGTGCTGGCGTTTAGGCAGCTGACGCCGCTTTACTTGACTGCGTTCTTTCAGTTTCTTTTGACTGTTGTCGAGGTGAGCGTTGTCGGGCATTCAGGACTACACTCCATTCTTCTGGGTTGAGTTCTGTGGCAGGTAAATCCGTGCCACTCACCATGTATGCCATTGCGTTGCCGAATGAACTTGTGCACGCGCGTCGAAGCGCGAGCCCGACGCCGGTGCCGGTGGTGTTAGTGCTGACGTAGCGGCGTTCCCCCGAACAGAAAGAGTCGAAGTTTGCAAAGCTCCTCAAGAACAAAGAGGTAAGAGGCACTCACCAGCAGCATCGGAAACTTGCTCAAGTTCAAGAGATACCACTGTTGGCACCAAAAAAGCAGTCTTGGTTCAACAAAAAAAATTGCCCGCAGCTTCCCTCGGGGGAACACTGAGGAGGATGCGGAGCATATAATTGGTTAACGGGGTGTTAAAGTGCGACTTACTTGGGTCGATGGCTAAATTGGTTAACGTGGTTGTGAAATGGGGAGTTAAATTGCGACTTACTTGGGTCGATGGCTAAATTGGTTAACGTGGTTGTAGGAGGGGGTGTTAAATGAGTGAACACGTACACACGTATGCGAAAGGGCGGCGCTGGTCGAAGGGACGTCGATCACTGTGTTTGTGGATTCGTTGGAATTCATTTCACCGCGACCTTGGACGTCGACGCGCCGTACAAACCAACCGACGAGCGGCAACTGAGCGAGCGAGCGCCGACCTTGAGTATATATACAGCGCGACGGCGCATGCACTGTCAGCTGTCGAATGTTCGAGAAGGGGGAGAAGCGCAACGGCGCATGCGCGCGCGTCAGCTGCCGATGTTCTCGAAGCGTGACGGCGCATGCGCGCTACATTATACAGCTAGCGAATGTTCGTGAAGAGGAGAAGCGCACGCGGTGTGTAGAGGAGGAAGGGTGCACAGATGGTGGAAGAAGGAGGAGGAAGCTTGCGGACGGCGCCGCACTACAAGCCTCGAGTATTAGATGCTCCGCATCTTAAACTTCGTGGAATACGGAGCCCATGCGAGGCACACCAGCCTTGCCTGGCCCCCTAGCGGACTCCTGTGATCGTTGAAGACGCGCATATTGAGCAGCATTGTAAAGAGCGCACATTGCGCTGTTTTCCTCCATAACAGACGAGCATTGAAGACGCGCATATTGAGTCGCAGTATAAAAAGCACACACCGTGTTGTATTCCTTCATAACAGACGATCGTTTAAAACGCGCATATTGAGTAGCTGTGTCAGGAGCGCACCTAGTGCTGCGTTCTTCCGTACAAACAATCATTTCCCTCCATAAATAACAGGCGATCTTTGAAGGCGCGCATATTGCGTAGCAGTGTAAAGAGCGCACACCGTGTTGTTTCCCTCCATACAGACGATCGTTGAAGAAGGGCATAATTAGTACCATTGTCAGTAGCGCACACCGTGCTGTTTACTTCCCTACAGACAATCGTTGAAGAAGTGCATACTGAGTAGCAGTGTCAGCAGCCCACATCATGCTCTTTTCCTCCGTAAATAACAAACGATATTTGAAGACGCGCATATTGATTAGCAGAAACAGGAGCGCACACCGTGCTGTTTCCCTCCATAACAGACAATCGTTGAAGACGCGCATATTGAGTATGGGAATCAGAAGCAAACACCGTGCTGTTTAACTCCATAACGGGTGATTGTTGAGGATGTGCATATTGAGTAGCAGTGTCAGGGGCGCACACAGTGCTGTTTCCCTTCATAAGAGATGGTCGTTGAAGATGTGCATATTGAGTAGCAGTGTCGGGAGCACACACCGTACTGTCTGCTTCCATATAATCGTTTCCCTCCGTAAATTACAGCCGATATTTGAAGACGCGCATATTGAGAAGCAATGGCATGTACGCTCACCGTGTTTTTTTTTCCGTAAGTAACAAATAATATTTGAAGAAGCGCATATGGATTAGCAGATTCAAGAGTGCACACCATGCTGTTTCCCTCCATAACAGACTATCGTTGAAGACGCGCATATTGAGTATGGGAATCAGAAGCAAACACCGTGCTGTTTAACTCCATAACGGGTGATTGTTGAAGATGCGCATATTGAGTAGCAGTGTCAGGAACGCACAATGTGGTGTTTCCCTCCATAACAGACGATCATTGAAGACGTGCATATTGAGTAACATTGTCAGGAGGGCACACGGGTCTGTCTGCCTCCATAACGGACGATCGTTGAGGACACGCATATTGAGTAGCTGTGTCACGTGCGCACACTGTGCTGTTTTCCTCCATAACAGACCACAGTTGAAGACGCGCATATTGAGTAGGAGTGTCAGGAGCACACAACGTGCTGTTTTCCTCCATAACAGACGATCGTAGAGGGCGTGCATATTGAGTAGCAGTGTAAGGAGCACACACTGTGCTGTTTCCTTCCTTAGAGGTGATCGTTGAAGACGCGGATATTGAAAAGCAGCGTCAGGAGTGCACAGTGTGCAGTCTCCCTTTATAAGAGACAATTATTGAAGACGCACACAGCGCTCAAAGTGCTGCTTTCTTCCATAGAGACAATCTTTTCTCTCCAGAAATAACAGGTGATCATTGAAGACGCTAAAAAGTAGCAGTGTTAGGAGCTCACACCCTGCTGTTTTCTTTCCTACAGACGATCGTTGAAGATGTGCATATTAAGTAGCAGTGTCAGGAGCACACACCGTGCTGTTTTCTTCCCTGCAGACAATCTTTGAAGATACGCATATTGAGTAGCAGTGTCAGGAGCTCACACCGTGCTGTTTTCTTTCCTACATACTATTGTTGAAGATGTGCATATTGAGAAGCAGTGTCAGGAGCTCCCACTGTGCTTTTGTCTTCCCTACAGACAATCGTTGAAGGTACGCATATTGAGTAACAGTGTCAGGTGCTCACACCCTGCTGTTTTCTTCCCTACAGATAAACGTTGAAGATGCGCATATTGAGTAGCAGTGTCAGGAGCTCACACCGTGCTGTTTTCTTTCCTACAGACGATCGTTGAAGATGTGCATATTGAGTAGCAGTGTCAGGAGCACACACCGTGCTGTTTTCTTCCCTACAGATGATCGTTCAAGATACGCATATTCAGTAGCAGTGTCAGGTGCGCACACCATGCTGTTTTCTTCTCTACATACAAACGTTGAAGATACGCATATTGAGTAGCAGTGTCAGGAGCTCACATCGTGCTGTTTTCTTCCCTACCGACAAACGTTGAAAATACGCATATTGAGTAGCAGTGTCAGGAGCTCCCACCATGCTGTTTTCTTTCCTACATACGATTGTTGAAGATGTGCATATTGAGAAGCAGTGTCAGGAGCTCCCACTGTGCTTTTGTCTTCCCTACAGACAATCGTTGTACGCATATTGAGTAACAGTGTGAGGTGCTCACACCCTGCTGTTTTCTTCCCTACAGATAAACGTTGAAGATGTGCATATTGAGTAGCAGTGTCAGGAGCTCACACCGTGCTGTTTTCTTTCCTACAGACGATCGTTGAAGATGTGCATATTGAGTAGCAGTGTCAGGAGCACACATCGTGCTGTTTTCTTCCCTACAGATGATCGTTCAAGATACGCATATTCAGTAGCAGTGTCAGGAGCTCCCACCATGCTGTTTTCTTTCCTACAGACGATCGTTGAAGATGTGCATATTGAGCAGCAGTGTCAGGAGCTCCCACCATGCTGTTTTCTTCCCTACAGACAAACGTTCAAGATACGCATATTGAGTAGCAGTGTCAGGAGCTCCCACCATGCTGTTTTCTTCCCTACAAACAAACGTTGAAGATACACATATAGAGTAGCAGTGTCAGGAGCTCACACCATGCTGTTTTCTTCCCTACAGACGATCGTTGAAGATGTGGATATTGAGAAGCAGTGCCAGGAGCTCCCACTGTGCTGTTTTCTTCCCTACAGACAATCGTTGAATATACGCATATTGAGTAGCAGTGTCAGGAGCTCACACCGTGCTGTTTTCTTTCCTACAGACGAATGTTGAAGATGTGCATATTGAGTAGCAGTGTCAGGAGCACACACCGTGCTGTTTTCTTCCCTACAGACAATCTTTGAAGATAGGCACATTGAGTAGCAGTGTCAGGAGCACACACCGTGCTGTTTTCTTTCCTACATACGATCGTTGAAGATGTGCACATTGAGTAGCAGTGTCAGGAGCACACAGCGTGCCTTTTATTCCCTACAGACGATCGTTGAAGATGCGCATACTGAGTAGCAGTGTCAGGAGCACGCACCGTGCTGTTTTCTTCCATACAGACGATCGTTCAAGATACGCATATTCAGTAGCAGTGTCACGTGCGCACACCATGCTGTTTTCGTCCCTACAGACAAACGTTGAAGATACGCATATTGAGTAGCAGTGCCAGGAGCTCACACCGTGCTGTTTTCTTTCCTACATACGATCGTTGAAGATGTGCACATTGAGTAGCAGTGTCAGGAGCACACAGCGTGCCTTTTATTCCTTACAGACGATCGTTGAAGATGCGCATAATGAGTAGCAGTGTCAGGAGCACGCACCGTGCTGTTTTCTTCCGTACAGACCATCGTTCAAGATACGCATATTCAGTTGCAGTGTCAGGTGCGCACACCATGCTGTTTTCTTCCCTACAGACAGTCGTTGAAGATACGCATATTGAGTAGCAGTGTCAGGAGCTCACACCGTGCTGTTTCGCTCCATAATATATGATCGAAGAATACGCGCATATTGAGCAGCATTGTAAGGAGCGCACACTGTGCTGTTTTCTTCCATAGAGGTGATCGTTGAAGACGCTGATATTGAGTAGCAGTGTCGGGAGGGCACACTGTGCTATCTTCTTTTATAATAGACCGTCATTGAAGACGCGCACATTGAATATCAGTGTCAGGAGCGTACTCCATGCTGGTTTCTTCCATACAGACAATCGCTTCCCTCCTTAATTAACAGGCAATCACACGTAGTGATTAGCATTTCCTCTCTTCGGCGTGCTCGCTCATAAAGCTCTATGTTTATTATGAAGGCAGAGCGTGTCTGCTAGCTGTTCCATTAGGCTGATACCTGCCGAAGTGCAATGGCTTCAGCAATTGTCGTTGTGCCAACCCTAGCGATGTTAAAACCCATCTGGGTCTAGTGATAATCCCTGTGTAGTCCTTTGGTAGTGGAGTTATTCGGTTTGCTGGAATGATTTTGTTCTTGACATTTTCTGTATCACGGGGCTTGTACTCGTCGCGTTTCAAAGCGCAGTATGACGGCGCAGGTTTCGAGCCTCCATTTTGAGTTAGTACTTGGCGACACGAGGTGGTCTACCAGTCTTGGTCTGGGGTGATTTGCTTCGGGTCAATGTCTTTTTCTGGCACTTGGTATTCCATCGCTCAGCAAGACAGTGCAGCTGCGGGGAGCGCGAGCGAGCATGCGCCACGTCAAAGCGAAGAAGGCACTCGTCAGGGCTAGCTATCGGCGGGCAAGTGACGATGAAAGAAGCGCTATAAAACGCAATAAACAAGCACTTACCGCGCCTACAACGTGTCGGCAGAGTCCTTTTCTTCTCAGGATGTTGTTGCATTAATATAACGGTGAAATCACGAAGTAGTATTGCGAAAACATTGAGTAAAGCAGGAGCCGTTGTTGAAGCATTCGCACACTTTGCAGAATACCTTCGGAACCTCTGGCCGAACAAGTTGAACGCCTCTTAACTTGCCAGAATTAGTGCCCGAACGAGAGCGTTGCCATGTTCGTTGATGACATATCACGGCTGTTCAAGTGAGCGGACTCCTCAATGCCGGAAGAAAACAAAATGCGTCTGTATACTGAAGCGGGGCGTAAAAGAGCAGTTGTTTGCTGGGCTAGTCAGAAGACTACCATGTTTCGACGACATTTGCAGTCGAAGATGCAGTAACGGGCAATTTTTTCCGCTTAACTACTACAGTTTGTTTCCGCAGCGGTGAACCACAGCTATGCGACGCACTAAACTAAACGAACACGCTGAAATAACAAAAGCAGTGGCACTTGCTCACCTAGAAGACCGGTGTAATGTGCAGTGCGAGGTAACATGTCAAGTGACATTGACACATACACAAATTTTGACTGAAAGATACAACAACCCGTTAAGTTGTCGGGACGGCACATTCCAAGTTGCCATTGGCGTGGACGTCGTAGTGGTAACAAAGTTCTCTTCAAACTTCTCTGATAACGCCAGCTCAACAATAGCTCTTTGTGTGCTAAAAAACTTTCATAACTTTTGCGGTCGAAAGCTCACGGCACGGTGCCCAAACAAGCTCGTGGGGAAAGTGAGACCACGAGTATGCATGCCAACGCTCATATCGCAAACCCGTGCGATCACTAGCTTGAGGCTTCTTTCTGCTATGCTCGACTTGGTTATACAGAGAATATACTCTAACAAGATCTTTCACATAGCTTTCACTCAGCCACCGACTACATTTCACCCAAGAAGAAACCAGTTTAAGGGTCTTAATTGCGGGGACTAAGTGAAGTGGACGCTCCCTTTTATGCAAAGAGGCAGCGACTGTAAGCTATATGGCTGTTTCTCTTGGTCCAAAATTGTTGTTTCAACCGTATATTACATATTTGGCTTCGAAAGTATGCACATAAATGTCCTGGAGCACTTCAGGAAGGTGTTCTGTAGGCCGCCGACAGCTAATCCTCTGAGGAGCGCACGGCGGTGTTTTGTCAGGCAAGCAATTGAGGACAGACGATGACTCCGTAAATCCTCGCAGTAAAGGCGTATTCGGTTGCGCGTTTTCGAGTGCTCTAGGGAACTTGAAAAAGTGGCTGCGCCTTCGGTTGGTATAATACGAACACTCAGACTACCTTCGGTTGGTTCTTCCAGAGCGTGAACCTGACTCAGAGCGCTCAAGACCACTCTCACTTCAAGGGAGAGCGTGGCGCGATCTGACTAGCAGGACGGATCTTGTGACACAACGAGGCCAGAGACGTGGCTGCCAACAGGTGAACAAGGTGAGGGGCACGAGCGTGCATATAAGAAGTAGGCATCACCGGGCACGTATTGCTTCATGCACGTGTGTTGTTAGTGGCGTTTTTGAGCGTGTGTGGGGCGAAATAACATCTACAAAGCCATATATATGCATCATGTCAATAAAGAAGCGGCTAGCGAAGGTGGAGAAAACTTCAATGCTGTCGATACAGCAGCTCACAAACAGCCTCGTTATTCGCCTTGAAGAGAGCAGCTCGGACGAGGACGATTGCCAGATTTATGTGCTGCGCTAAGAAGACTTTCGCTACATCCAGACATGTCAGAGAGAGAGACAAAGAGAATATAAGAAGTTTCTGACAAATCAGAGATATTCACCGAAGTGATCGGCACCTTTCGTTGAAGCAGCGCAGGTGCAGCACTGTTTACCCGGCGGGTTTCCGCGCTGGTTACCCGGCGGCTTTCCGCGCAGGTTACACGGCGGCACTACACGTGCTCATTAGCTACAAACGTAACAAACTAAGTTTTGGAAGAGCAGTGAAAGTGCGAAGGAGACAAGATGAACGACTACAGGAAAATTTTTATTCATAAAGGCAAATAGAAATAGCTACTAAACAAATTGATAAAGTAATCACTGAGGATAATAAAACAGTGTGGACATGCACGAATATAATTAGACTGTTTGAGCTAGAGCTTGCTAAGGCATGTGACAAGTCGCCCCGGAAAAGAAGACACAAACCCAAGAATTGGTGGGAGGAGGAAGTTAAGAGAGCCATAGAAAAACGTCGAGAAGCCTCTAGGGAACACAGACATGCTAAGCAGCGGGGTGAACTGAGAGGTAATGTTGAAAGAAAATGGGACAGCTTTCTAAGCTGTAGACGGGAAACATTCCTTCTTATAAATGAAAAGATTAGAAGAAAAGGGGCTCAGTGGCTGGCAGAAGTACATAAAAGGGATAGCAAGGCAGCTGCAAAATTTTGGAACCATCTAAATTCCCTAAGAAATGAGATGAGCTTAGAGCAGAAGTTTATAGCTACAGCTCAAGGTGCTAGGCTAGAAGGGGACGAAGCTATTGAATATATAAGAACAAGGGTGACAGAAAAATTTCAAAGAAGTGCCTTATGCACCACACTAGACAGGGACGGATCAAGTGGCGCAATGGCTCCATTTTCACATTGAGAGTGGGAAAGGGCTGAAATGAGGGTTTCTAGTAGTACATCAACAGGCCCAAATGGCCTTCAAATTGTGCTGATAACGACATTGCGTCCGAAGTCTCAGCAGACTTTAAGCGAGGCAGTGAGCAAAATAATAATCGATGGTGAAGTCCTCGATGGATGGAGACTTAGCAGGATGAGCATGATCTATAAAGGAAAGGAAGCATGGGTTCGGAAGCATAGGTTCGCCGACGAACCTCCTCTCATCGGCGCCCGAGCAAGCCCTGTAACGTTCTAGATGGAAAGGGGCGTGGTGATGCCGGGATGCGTCATCCGTCGCGGACGGCCATCGAACCGTCTCACCCTCTCCCCAGCCATCGCTGCGTATCGCGCCGACGAAATGATGAGAACTTTTTGGAATCTCGCGTGGAAGGTATTTAATCGAGCAGCCGAGATGGGAGATCAGGAGAAGACGGAAGTTAGCGCCAGAGCGCGTAGGGATTCCGCCGTGTAGTCGGTGAAGGTTTTGTCCGTAGTGACAAAGCAGGAGAAGAAGAAAGTGTGCTCCAGAGTGCGTAGGGTGTTCCGCCTTGTGGGCGAAGCCTTTGGTCTTCCGTGACAAAGGAGAAGAAGAGGATTTCCACCCGAGGGGTGACGACTCGAGCTACAGGCAAGAGTGTGTGTCTACCGCTATCGAGCGAAGACGCGTGGCAACAGCTGCGAGTGTGAAGCCGACGTGTTTCTGGCGAAGAAGTTTGAAGCTTGGAGAGCGGCCAAGTGAAGACGCGAGGTTTCCTGGAAGAGAAACTTCGGGGGCAGCGGAGCGACAACAACGCTGGGTTTTGAGTGAGTGATTCTCGGAAGAGTATCATCCAGACTTTTGTTGCAACTGCCGGGCTGATCTCAACCACCTGTGCTGGGAGTGCCCTGTGTACAACCCGCCTAGGCTCCGTGCCCTGGCCACCATAAAACGGGGACCCTGGCCTTCTTCTCTCCGGACATGGGCCTGCCCGGAGCCTTCGCCCCCTGATCGCGCCATCGAGTTCTGGCGAGCACTCATCATGTTCCTCCAGGACCCGGCCGCGCCACCGGTTGGCGACCGGCTCCGCGACAGCCACAAGATTCAAGCCATTCAAGCGGCCCCCACTTAGCTGCCTCCATGACGTCCGGTAATAAAACGGAGGCAGCTCTACCCCCCCCCCCCCCTGCTATAGTGCCCTGACTGTCCACCGCAGCGCCCTCGGCGCGAACAAAGTGGAATAAACATGGTTTCATTCATTCCAAAGACTTTGGACTGAATAGGTTTTCTATCTCTTTAGTCTTTAAGTGTCTTGGTTGTTCGATGCATGCGACTTCATTGTAGCGTGCATTGTTTTCTGTGTCTGTTGTTTCGAGTGTGGCTGATTGTACTGTGTAGTACATTGTTTGATTGGTGACATATTGTATTCAACTATTGTCGAGTGTGCATACTTGTGTATCGTTTGATCTGCCATAACTGAGAATATAATTTTGTTTTGTTTATCAACTCTCGGCTCTGACTTGTTCTTTGGGCCAAAGCCAGCGTCCGCTGGCGCGCCAAATAGGACGTACCTTCTAAATTGTCCACGCTTTCGTGGTGCGGTTCGGGGGGCCGATACTTCGGCCCTTGGAATTAGCCCGGTGATCGCCTCCCTAATTAACGGGTCCGGTGACAATTATTCTGGCGTTCGCGACGAGGACCTTTTGGTGCACAGTGTGTCCAAAGTAGTGAGAAAGAGCCTCGAGTTGTTGATAGTGCTATCGGAACGATTTTGTGTGTTGTTCAGTGATCTCGTTAACGAGTGCAGGGGAGTGTTCCGATAGACTGATTTAGGCAGATACTTTTTACACGCGGCAAGACTTCATTAGCGAGACACAATGGATCTCGAAGAGTTAGTAGCTCTTGGTGAGATGGGTCTTTCTGGCGCCGAACTACGGAAGTGGGTAAGCCAGAAGGAGAAAGAGGCGGTGGAGAGAGAGAGGTTGGCAGCTGAGAGAGCCAAGGAAGAAAAAGCAGCAGAGTTGGAGAGAGAAAGGCTGGCCGCTGAAATGGCGAAAGAAGAAAGAGAGGCAAAGGAGCGACAGCTGAAAGAAGAAAGAGAGCCGCAATTGAAGTTGGAGCTGGAGAGAGAAAAGTTGGCAGCTGAGAGAGCGAAAGAAGAAAGAGAGCAGCAATTGAAGTTGGAGCTGGAGAGAGAAAAGCTGGCCGCTGAGAGGGCGAGAGAAGAAAGAGAGGCAAAGGAGCGACAGCTGAAAGAAGAAAGAGAGGAAAGGGAACGGCAGCGGCAGCACGAGATGGAACTCGAGCGGCTCCGTTTGCAACAGCGAAGTGAAACTCCCGTCCAAGCTAGAGTTGAAAGCAGCGAACGGGAAGATCATGGCTTCCGCTTGAACCCAAGCAAGCTGCTCGTAGCGTTTGATAAAAGGAAGGACGACTTTGACGCGTACCTGCACAGATTTGAGACGATTGCAAGGAGCCAGAATTGGCCGGAACATCAATGGGGAACTTCTTTGAGTACTTGCTTGAGTGGCGAAGCGCTCAGTATGTACGGCAGGCTGACGCCGACCGATGCAGCCAACTATGCAAAGGTGAAAGCTGCTTTGCTGAAGCTATTTAGATTTACTGTGGAAGGATTCCGGGACAGATTTCGGACAGGAAAGCCAGCTGATGGTGAGACGGCTACGCAGTCTGCCGCCCGACTTTGCCATTATTTCGACAGATGGATTAAACTTTCAGGGACAGCGCAGGAGTACGATGAACTTAGAGAGCTCCTAATTAGAGAACAATTTCTTACTGCTTGCCACAAAAGCCTGTCGCTGTACTTGAAAGAGAGGAGAGCTAAGTCACTTGAAGACATGCTTGAATTAGCGGATCAATTCTTGGAAGCGCAAGGTGGCACTAATTTGGCCAAAGTCAGGAAGGAGTGTCCCGAAGATTTGAAAAATTCGGCACCCGAACAAAAGAAGCGTGCACCGGAGAGTGTTCCGTGATATTTTCTGTGTAACCGAGTGGGTCATCGCGCGAACAACTGTCGAACTAACTTTACGAGTCTCACGGTCGTAAAATGTTTCAAGTGTGGTCAGACTGGGCGCAAAGCAGACGCTTGCCGTAACGGAGTGAGTCAAATTCACCAGGTATCCTGTGTGCTAGCAGCACCGAAATCCGATGATAATGCCATCACCGACGGATTCGTAGAGTTGAAAAATGGGGAGAAACTTCCTATTGTGGGGGCTGTAATGACAAAACAGCCAACCGGTGTTACGAAGGGAATGCCAACGCTGCCTGGAAAAGTTGCGGGCAAGAAGGTTTCGGTGTTAAGAGATACCGGTAGCTCCACGGTTATCATGCGGAGAAATTTGGTACGGGAAAGTGAGTTAACAGGCAAAACGAAACCAGTTTGCCTAATTGACAGTACGGTTCGGATGCTTCCCGAAGCATAAATTGAGGTTGAAACCCCGTACTTCAGCGGGAAGGTTACTGCTCTATGCAGAACGACCTCGTTATCGGAAACATCGACGGGGCGCGAGGGCCGAGTGATCCAGGGCGTGTGAGAAAAGACCCTAAGATAGAGCCCTCGCCAACCCAGCGACCGCGAGATGAAGTGGAGGAGCATCCCGTGACGAATCTCGCTCGAGCCCGGGGTGAAGCCGCGACGCAAGAGACAGCGAGTGAGAACATGGTCGTGTTGGATGAGTTTACGTGCTGGGCAGCTGGACTTACGTCGGCTCGACCTCAACTGACCGACAATGTAGAGATGACGGAGTCGGCTAGCCAGGCCAAATGCCGTGACATGAACAAGCGGGTGAATAACCGGGCAGGATCGGTTGAGCTTCATGACCCGTTAACAGTGTCGGAAGGGACAACGATGGCTGAGGCGCTGCCTCAGATACCGCCGTTGGAAGGGGCTCGCCGGAACAAAACGAGGAAAAACAATAAGAAGAGATAGAGAAAGCACCACAAGAAAGGGCGCAAGCGCCGCTCGAAAGGCACAGGATAGGTGTCGAGGTCGATTCGGAATGTGTTTGACAGTGCTTTATGTTAAGTTAATGTGGTTGTTACCCTGTGTCACAACTGTATGTCGAGCGAGTCAAAATGTTTGTTACGGTGATGTGATTGTACAATTGTTGTAATGAGAGAACTTTGTACATTTGTATTGTCTGGAATATGTGATGGAGTGTTGTACTCATGTACCTGTGGTTATATTTAATGTGTGTGAGATTGAATTACAATGTACAATTGTATTGAGTGATCGATTGTGAGTGTGATGTGTCATGAGCGACGGACTATGTTACAGTCTTTAAGTGTGTGGTGACTGTTCGCGCTCTTTTGTGTGGTTTTGAATATTATGAGATAATATTCTTAAAGTGGGGGGCAGTGTCACAAAACGAGCGCTCAAAAAGGGCGCGCCGCCAAATTCTCGCGACGTAACGCCGGAGTGACGCCGCGAGGTCAACGATAAAAAAAGAAAACAAGCATCCAAAGACTCCCCGGGCGCGCGCCCCTCTTCCCTCGGAAGCGTGCGTTCGCCAACGAACCTCCTCTCATCGGCGCCCGAGCAAGCCCTGGAACGTTCTAGATGGAAAGGGGCGTGGTGATGCCGGGATGCGTCATCCGTCTCGGACGGCCTTCGAACCGTCTTGCCCTCTCCCATGCCATCGCTGCGTATCGCGCCGACGAAATGATGAGAACTTTCTGGAATCTCGCGCAGAAGGTATTTATTCGAGCAGTCGAGATGGGAGATCAGGAGAAGACGGAAGTTAGCGCCAGAGTGCGTAGGGTATTCCGCCGTGTAGTCGGTGAAGGTTTTGTCCGTAGTGACAAAGCAGGAGAAGAAGAAAGTATGCGCCAGAGTGCATAGGGTGTTCCGCCTTGTGGGCGAAGCCTTTGGTCTTCCGTGACAAAGGAGGAGAAGAAGAGAATTTCCACCTGAGGGGTGACGACTCGAGCTACAGGCAAGAGTGTGTGTCTACCGCTATGGAGCGAAGATGCGTGGCAACAGCTGCGAGTGTGAAGCCGACGTGTTTCCGGCGAAGAAGTTTGAAGCTTGGAGAGCGGCCAAGTGAAGACGCGAGGTTTCCTGGAAGAGAAACTTCGGTGGCAGCGGAACGACAACAACGCTGGACTTTGAGTGAGTGATTCTCGGAAGAGTATCATCCAGCCTTTTGTTCCAAGGAGTTTGGACTGAATAGGTTTTCTATCTCTTTAGTCTTTAAGTGTCTTGGTTGTTCGATGCATGCGACTGCATTGTAGCGGGTATTGTTATCTGTGTCCGTTGTTTTGAGTGTGGCTGATTGTACTGTGTAGTACATTGTTTGATCGGTGACATATTGTATTCAACTATTGTCGAGTGTGCATACTTGTGTATCGTTTTGATCTGCCATAACTGAGAATATAATTTTGTTTTGTTTATCAACTCTCGGCTCTGACTTGTTCTTTGGGCCACAGCTGGCATCCGCTGGCGCGCCAAATAGGACGTACCACTTCTAAATTGTCCACGCTTTCGTGGCGCGGTTCGGGGGGCTGATACTTCGGCCCTTGGAATTAGCCCGACGATCGCCTCCCTAATTAACGGGACCGGTGACAGATGGTATAGGGCACAGTAACACTGCGCGTCAGCCGAACGTCAGTAATTGGCGTAACGATGACCGTCAGGAACGGGAGGGGTCGATGACAAAGACACGTACGTGACGGCTTGAGGTGGCAGGGGAACGAAAGTGGTTGGGCTCAAGCGGCTTCAGACGATGAGGTTGCAGCCATGTTGGGCAGCCGGGTGCCACCAGCCTGGGCACGTTTCTCGCTATTGCCGCTGCCGTTGGTCAAACCAACCACGTCAGACTTTCTCTACCTCGGCGCTCATGCATGCGACGACCCCTCGACGTTCAGTCGCGGCACCCTTCAATTTCTATTCGCCGTCATCTTACGAGCCTTCCACTGACGCCCCTTTGCCCAGTCGCCGCTATCCTGACGCCCCTTCGTCCGGTCGCCGCAGCTCTCGCTTCCCGTCGCCGCTACGTCGCCAATCCCGCTCTCCGCCACCTCGGCGCTTTTCCTCGCCGAGCTTCTCTGGACGACCGCAGCAGGAAAACTGGATATTGCAGCTTATAGAGGGGAAGCTGCAATACCAATACGGCCGAAAATCCTCTTCTGACCGCTGACACGTCAGCTACGTAGCAATATGTTTCGGAAACACGGGAGGTTGGAAGACAATCTGTTCTCACTGACGCAGCGCATTGAAATAGCAGAAAAGGAACACAGGTCCTGGGGCTAGCATTTTTGGATATCAGGGCAGCATGCGATAGCGTGGTTCAAGATGACTTGTGGGGAACACTGGACACACTAGGTCTGGAAGATGGAATCACTAATCTTTTAAAGGATATCTATAAAGGTAACAAGGCAGTTATAAAATGGGAAACACAGGTATCCAAGCCTGCAGAGGTAAAATGGGGGCTTAGGCAGGGGCGTCCTCTGTCACCCTTGTTATTCATGATGTACCTACAAGAATTAGAGGCCCAATTATAGTGAAGTGGACTGGGCTTCAACCTCTCTTTCGTCAAACAAGGAAAACTTATTGATAAGGCACTACCAGCATTAATGTACGCAGATGATATAGTGCTAATGGCCAACAACAAGGAAGATTTGCAGAGATTGATGGACATTTGCGGTAATAAGGGAGATAGGTTAGATTTCATATTCATTATGGAAAAATCAGCAGTCATGATTTTAATGATAATGAGGACTGTGAGCTTAGGATACAGGAGGTCATGCTAGAAATAACAGATAAATACAAATATCAGGGCGTATGGATAAGCAATGGGCCGAGTGCCTAAGGGACCACGAAATAGTATACGTGATGGCTAAAAGTAACAGGAATGCAGCAGTGATGAAAAACAGGGCACTGTGGAATTACAATAGGTATGATGTTGTGAGAGGGATATGAAAAGGGCTCATGGTTCCTGGTCTGACGTTCGGCAATGTCCACGTGATATTGCCGTGGACATTGACGTTCGCCAATGTCCACGGAAATATCCACAGATGATGTCCACGTGACGAGTGGGCTCGAGCGCTGCGAGTAGCGGAGAGGGTGAAGTGAGCTAGAGCTGACTCGCGGCGAGCGTGCAGCAGGTCTTGTGCATGAGATCAGAAGTTCAAGCAAGATTAGAAATTAAGCAACGTAGAATACGTAGGCTTGCCTTAGGAGCTCACGGGAATACACCAAATCAGGGAGTACAACGTGATATGGGATGGACACCATTTGAGGGCAGGGAAGCTAGCAGCAAGATAAAAAATTTGAGAAGCGCTTGAGAGAGATGGGGAGGAGCGTTGGGCTAGGAAGGTATTCAGCTACTTGTACATGAAGACTGTCGATACAACATGGAGGAAGCGTGCCAGAAAATTGAGTGGTAAATACTTAGAAAACAGCAGAGGGCCAAACCAAAAAGAAATATCGGTTAAAAAGAAGGTGAAAGAAGCTGAGACAGATGTATGGAGAATCGGCATGATAAAGAAGTCCGCATTAGAGATCTATCGAACTTTTAAGCAGGAAATTGCCAAGGAAAGGATCAATGATAAAACTCGGTGTATTTCTCTACTGTTGGAGGCCAGGACGGGAGTACTATTGCGAACCAAGACATATCGGGCCAAATACGAAGGAGTAGACACGGTATGAAGTGCGTGTCAAGGAGGAAACTGCCGAACACTTCATAATGTTTTGTAAAAGGCTTCACCCAATAGGTCAGGATGAAGGCGCCGAGTTTTTCAAAGAAGTGGGGTTTCGGGACAGGGAGGGCAAAATAGATTTTAAGCGGGTAGAAATAACTAGAAGGAGGTTATCTGAGTGGTGGCTAAAGTCAAGGCACGAGTGAAAATTAAGCCCTTTACTGCAAAGCCACCATTCTTAAACCACCATTCTTAAACCTCACTATTTAAAGGGAAAAAATAAATCTAGCTTTTGATTCACTATGTATTACGGCTTGGCGGCATTAGCCACCACCCGATCTATAGTGTATAACCATATCCATCCGTCCATCCAGCTGTTCTGCGCCACTCTGAAATTACCAATATATTCGGTTGGTACGCTGCCTTTCGCGCTCGGATCGCGAGGTGCCTCTGCATCTGGCGACGCCGATCCGGAGGACCAGAGCGGCCAACCAAATACGCCAAAGGACCGGCAGCGACAGGCATTACGATCCACTCTGGCGCAACTCTATGGTAAACAAAATGCAGGCATAAGGGCAATCGGCTGCCTTAGGGAGCGATGTGCTCTTAGTGCTGTGTTTTGTTTTAACGCGAAGTGAGCTGTGAGAGTGCAGCAAGCGCAAATTATATTAGCCGTCTAGCAATCTAGAATCAAAGTACACCACCGGCACCCCTTCGTGTTCCTTCCGCCAACGGCCTTTTTCAGCTCTGTTTGAGCCGTGGTCGTATATGTAGCATTTGTTCCTTCGCACATAGAACAGGCTTCTGTCGAATGTTTACATTCAAGAACGTACTTCGCACGGAATCATGTGGCCGATGCGTCTGCAAAAGCTTTATTGATCTATTTCATGTTTGCAAACCGTTGTAGGCTCCATCAATATATCAGGCACCTGTAGCGACGTGCCGGCGTGCAGGCTCCACACAGCCCTTTAAAAGCTCGTGACCACTTTCCATTATCACGTGACAACCGATAAAGCAGCTGCCTCCCACAAACGCGGGAAGGACGCCCTCCGACGAATCGATCGGATGTCTTGTGCTCATAGATGACGGTTATTGCACATGTCTTGAATATAATCATTAAATCTACCAAAGATGAAACAATACACCAAATATTTGCTTACTTATAATCAAGTGGCTGCGTTTAAAAAAAAAGACAGATGTTTACGAGTCTTGCTATCACGTTCGTATATTTCGCTTAAGTTTATGCGGAATCTGGGCGTGTAGCAACGTTGCAAAACGGAGGGATTGGTCACTCGGTACTATGAGGTTTGGCATCTGAGAGCGACGAGAAAAGTGGAAGGCTCTGAAAGTTTCTCCCACCTGGTGTTTCTTACAGTGACCTTAAAGCATTTCGTCTAGATCGAAATACAACCACCACGGTGGTGGTCGAACTCACGTCCTTCGGGGTAGCACCGCAACCGCCGCTGCAGCTGTGAGCGAACAGAAGCGAAGTTTAAGAAAGTGGTGCCCTGGCGCCTCCTTCAAACAAACACGTACCCGAACACGGTAGCCTATAGCCACTATTAGCCAGGTCAATACACCGACAGCTGTTAATTAAGTAAGGAAAGGGCAGACCTACTTTACATCCTGTGGGCATGTTCAAAGGCGGTCCGACACGATCGCATAATTGATAAGGATGAGCAGGGGGATACCATGCTGCTCAGCTCAGACCCAGAGGAACAGCTCTGGGCAATTAGACGGGCCGAAGACGCCGCCATGGCTCAAGGGCTCCTGGCTGACACCTAGGCATGGGATCCGCACCACTAAGGCTGCCGGATTTTAAATGCGAAGCATTTCTTGGCAACCTTCGGTGCCTTTGAGCGTATCTATCTATCTATCAAGCCGCCTATGACTTTTAGCTCTCCGGGCCATTTGGATAATAGTATCGATACCAAACTTGGTATGGCAGAACATGACTATATGACGAGCATATTTGATTAGTCATAACATGAAAATCATGACATGTTTGTTATGAATGTCATGATTTACATTTCATTGTCTTCCTGCTCTTGCGGAGGTTTCATTCACATGGCATGCTGCAAAACTGGTACGGTATGACATGAGTGCATGGCGAACACAAGCGAATGACCCTAACATGAAAGTCATGACATGCGTGTCAAACATGGGTCGGCACTTTGAGAGACTACCCACTCATACTCACTCACCAGAATTTTTTCAGCCTTCACCCTCACTCACGTTCATACTCACGTCTACTCCCACTCATAGGTCCTCACTCACGTTCACACTCATGCCTACTCGCACTAATGAGTACTCACTAACGTTCATACTCCCTCCTTGTCACACTCAGAGTTCTCACTCACGTTCATACTTACTCCTTCTCACACTCGAAGTACTCACTCACGTTCATACTCACGCCTACTCACACTCACTCCTACTCACTCACGTTCATACTCACTCCTTCTCACACTCAAAGTACTCCCTCACGTTCATACTCACTCCTTGTCACACTCAGAGTACTCATTCACGTTCATACTCACTCCTACTCACACTCATGAGTACTCACTCACGTTCAAACTCACTTCTACTCACACTGAAAGTACTCATTCACGTTCATACTCACTCTTACTCACACTCAAGAGTACTCACTCACGTTTTACTCACTCCTACTTATACTCATCAGTACTCACTCATACTCACACTCACCATGTTCCAATGAGTATGAATGAGTGTGAGTGAGTGTACTCATGAGTGAGTATGCCGAGCTATGGTCCAGCCAAATAACAACATGACTACATGCCACGGTCATGATGCGCTGGCGGCCGTTTCGCTAGCTTCACTTATAGCAAATTTGGTATTATGAGAAGTGGGTGGATGACGAAGGTATGGGGCTGGTACAAACATGATAAACATGAGATGGGTGTCATGTAAAATCATGACTACATGCTACGCTCATTATGCGCTCACGTCCGTTTCGCTACCTTCACATATATCAAATGTGGTATTACGTGACACCAACGGACGACATAGGTAATTGACACATCCAAACATGATAATCACAGCATGCGTGTTATGTAACAACATAGCTACATGCCACACTCATGATGCGCTCACGCCCCTTTCTCTAGCTTCACATATTCTAAATTTGGCATTACGTGGCGTCAATGGATGACGAAGGTATGTGACTGGTGCAAGCATGATAATCATGAGAATCGTGCCTTGTGAGAACATGACTACATGCCACTGTCAAGGTGCCGATACACTTCGACGTGACCCGGCGCGCGTGCGCTTCGGCGTCCGTTTCGTCGTGTCACGCCGGCGTTGCCACGCCAGGCGCCGGTCCTGCCTTATACTCGTAGGCACGCGCTGCGTTGCTTTGGCGCATGCGCGTTTCAGCACATCCGGCGTCCCTCCGTCTCGATAAGAGGCAGATGCAGCGTTGTCTGGGTAAGGCATTGGCGCCAAACGCAGCATGTCGCATTTCGCGCCGGTTGCCGTCGGGCCGAGCCGACGGACGCTGGTCGCGCCGGTCGCCATTGGAGTCATACTATAGCGTGCTCGCGTTCTGCTAACGTAGCGTCGCTATGCGCAGCGTGCGCGCGCGTCAACGTAATGTTAGAGTACATTGGGCTCTTCATGATGCACTCTAGGTTGTTTCGCTAGCTCCACATATACCAAACTTGGTGTTACGTGACGTCAATAGATGACGAAGGTCCATATATGACTGGTGCAAACATGATAATCATGAGACGCAAGCTTCTCACAACATACCACGCTCATAGCGTGCTCGTGGCCGTTTCGCTATCTCCACATATACTAAATTTGCATCACGGGACGTGAATAGACGACGAAGGTAAACAACACATCCAAACATAATAATCATGACACGGAAGTCGAGTACGGCATAATTTACCTTCACCTCGTAACGTTGTTGGGATTTGAAAATGGCATATCAACCTTCGTCATTCGTGCTTCGCATATCGATTCCCACTTTACGTGGGATCTGCCAATTTTCTTTAATTAAGCTTTTTCTTCCTTCTCCGTCAAGGTAATTATGTGAGAGCATTACACATCCTCAATGTTGCGTATACCTGTGAAGAGTGTGGAAACAGATGTGTGTGGTGCATGAGTCCCTCAAGAACCACTAGAACCACAGAACTAATAAAACGGACCTCTGTGTGGAAAACATTCAGTTCTCATTTCCAACGGAGCACGAAATTTTTGAATTTATGTAAAAGCAACCGACAAAAATGCAGTATTAATACGCACCAGAAGGAAGACTTCATCCTTAAAAATGTGTTCGTCGAGGGAATAAACACAGCAAGGTGCGTATTTTAATTAGGTTGCGCCCCGCCGCGTTGATGTAGTGGTTATGGCATCAGACTTCTCAGTCTAAGGTAGCGGGATCTAATCCCGGATGCGGCGGCTGCCTCCTCGATGGAGGCGAAAAATCCACGTGTTCAGATAAAGGTGCCCGTGAAAGAACACCAGGTGAGTGAATTTGCCGGAGTCCTCCACTACGGCGTATCTCATAATCATATCGTGGTTATGAAACGTTAAACCCCAGACATTACTATTGTTATTATTTTGATTAAGTTGCTCACCTGGAATGCACGCTTGACTGGTCTTTCGACTGCAGCATATCGAAGCAAGGCGGCTGTGAAATTGCTGGCAGCTTCGTTACATGGCTTGGATATGTACGGATTCCGCACGAACGTCTCAATCAAAACCTGCGCAGTCCAAGTCGGAATCATTGAACCACAAACGCTTGATCCCGCTGCCATATTAAACATGCGCAGGATGTACAAGGAACGGCTCAAGACGCCGGCTGCTGGCGATGCGGAACTCTGGATATGCGCAGATGACGAATCGTGCGTTGCACTCACAGCTGCTTTAATGCCTTACTGGCATCACTCCTGCATTTGTTTTTTTTCTGTGAGTGCTTCTTGTCAGGGATACCATTTTACTTTTACTTCAGTTTTACAAGTATATATTTTTGACCAGTTTTTGGTAATCGCATCAAATTGAGCTTCGTTTAAGCTGCATTGTGTGTTTGCGTGCTAGACCGCTTGAAAAATCATCGTGTGTGACACTTCAATTTTATTTTTTAGCCGAGTAATGGTGAAACACTTTAAACTAAGTGCTGTTTTTAGTGAAGTGTCATCAGTTGATCGGCCCAAATTCACATACTACTGTAGAGTGTCATCCTAAGTACAAAATTTGTGGTATCTTACATGCCGAAACCACAAAAAATTACAAAATTTCCATGATGGGGCTCACAGGGTGATTTGAATCATCGCGGGGAGTTTTCAATGATGCTTTAGCGGTGGTGTTCCCTTGCGCGGTATTACGTTATCAAGTAGTTCATCACCATGCATCGCGTGAACGTTGTGTTGAAAACTGCCGCGATGCTCCGCATCACTCCATGGTCTCCTTTGGGGAGGTGGTGTATTTTTAGTCAACGGGCATACTGGGAATCATTATTGTACAACACCCAGGAGAAATCTCCCACCAGCACTACCTTGTAGGTCAAGATCCAGTGCCTATATATACGAGGTGACAAGTGAACGGTTGTGTAGCGCGAGCAGTCTGTTTTTTAAAGGCAAAGCTCCTTAAGCATCACCCAGCCGGTCGTCCTTCCATCCTGCGTAGCCAGCATATCCACGGAGTGAATGGTGATGAGTGGGCCGAAGCGTCCGTCGGTCCGATGCGCACACAAGTGCGACAGGAGCGGACAGACAGACAGACGGACAAATGGACGGACGGATGGAAGCACGAATGGATGGACTAACGGACGCGCTGATGGACTGACGGACGGACGAACGCACGCACGGGTGGACACTTCGCTCCACTCGTCATCATCACTCCGAGCATGCCATCCACAATAAAATGTCAACTCGCCCAACGTTTGGATTCGTGAATATGCTGCTTTTTTTCTTTTTCAATCGAGAAAACCGGCGTCGGCTTTGCCAAACGACGCGGGGAGAAATGCCTAGAGGAGAGGGGGGAGCGAGCGTATGTATGCAGACGCTGCTTGCATCGGCGTCGCGATGCAGGAGAGGGAAGCGTAGAGGAGGAGAGGGGATGGGACGCGCGTAGGCAATGTGGAAGCGAGCGCAAGCAGGTGGTAGGGGAGAAGTGGAGAGAGTAACGCGCAGCTGTTGGAGAGAGAAAGGAGGACAGTCGCGCATGCGTAGTGTGAGTGCACACGCTAGACATATCCTCGAGCAATAATGTCCTGCATCTAAAAAAAAAAAAGGCGCCAGGCCTGCGATGAACGCGCAACATAGTCATAACAAAAGCTAGAAGAGCGGCCTTTCTAGAACACGTTTAACACGAAAGTGTTTTATGCCTGGGTCCACCCCAACTCTGCTGATGTATTTCCGTCACGGAAATGGCATTGTAAAATGTATATTAACAAATTGCAAAGAAAAAATAAGTTGAAAATTTTCTGCCGTGGGGTGCCAAACAAGCGACCGCCCCATCCACAGCGCGCGGTGCTAACCACTAGGGCACGTTGCTGAGCAAGGTAACGACAAGCTGTTTATACACACCGTATATACACAGTCCTCAAAGATTCGATACTTCAGTGCATTTTGGTCATCGGCATCGAGATGGCGCTAAAAGTGGACGTTGACAACGTTGGGTCCGTTTATCGCCTCTCACGTTTTCGAGATCGCCGCCTCCATGGAGCATTCTCTCCGGTGCGCACGCTTATCAGACTCGTGATTCGAAGAGCACAAAGGTCACTTCATTTGCTGCAGCGGCCGCGTTTTCGAAAGGAGCACGGTGCCCACACGTGAAGATTCAAGAACTGTGGCAGTTGTTCAAGCTTGTCCTGTGTATTCGCAATGCCCGCGGGCTATAGGTGGCACGCCGTGCAATCCAAGATGCCGGCGGGAGGATGATCAACCCGTGGTCTCGCATTGGAAAAGACAGTACACATGGGCGAACGCCTCATGCCACTTTCACCAGATGAACTCTTGATCGTCGAACGATTGTATATCGTACCAAAGTACCTTCTTAAACGACAGGAAGTACTAAATGTTCGATACATCATTCGTTGCCGCAGTTCGAATGGTGGTAAGGTCAGCTGATCAACCATCCATCAATGACGCCTTGCGTAATCTTGTGCGTGCTACAAAAAACTGCGCGAACTAGAATTGACGGATGAACTCAATGGCACTCCTAGTTAATTTGTGACAAGCCTGCCTGACGGATTTGCCGCAGTAGTGAGGCACTAGCCAGTATCGCGCCGTCGTGGACGCACGGTACCGAATGCTTAACATACCGATATGGTTTGCAAATACATTACGCCGTCGTCATTACTTGCGCTGTAAGCACGATGGAGTTGCCTCTTCAACGGAAAACAAGCATTTAACTTGCCAAGAAGTAGCGCTTGTGTCACAGACTAACAGTGCGCACTTTACTGAACTCGGAGGTTCCATCAGCGCGATCGCAACAAAGATATCAAAATGAATACACGTGCGCACTTTTCGCAACGCCAAAATCGTGAAAATTCTTTGAATAACAAACAACGTCGTTCGGACAGTACGGTGAAGTGCAGGAGAGAAGTAAGCAGAGAGGCGTGGACTGTAGTCGTAACTGAAAGCCTACCTAGGGTCAGTTTTGCAATAGTGCTTCAAGCACCGGCTAATTGCAAAAAAAAAATGCAAGGGTGGATACCCCGCGTGGAATTACTGCTCTACGTAAAACAATTTTAGAAACATCGTACTGTTGAAAATTAAAGCACCGCAACAGAAAAAAAAAAATAAACCGGCGTGGCTCAGTGTTAAAAAACGGGGCTGGCACGGAGGAGACCCGCGTTCGAATCCCATTGTGTCCTTGGTGTTCTCATTTGTTTTTTTTATTTAATTTCGGGCTATAGCGGTTACACACACCGGCGGCGGCGGACAATTACGGTGCGAAAGCACCCTAGTTTTGATCTCATGACAGCGTTCACTGTACTATGATTAGGATGGCACGTCGTGGTAGCGGCGGTTGAAACATATCGGCCGCCTGGTGTTTTTTACCGCAAACTGACATCGCACAGCACATGCGTGCCTCTCGCGTTTCGTCTCCATCGAAATGCTGGGAACGAACCCGCTGCCATCGGGTCAGAAGCCGAGCACCACATCCACCGTGCGGCGACGTCTGACTTCATATACTGCCATGATAGACCCGTAAAGAGCCTCATTAAATGACACAAGGATAGTGCTTTTAGCTGTTCATACGACGTGCGCAATCTGCGGAATATCATTATCGGCTTTTTTTTTCTTTTTTTTTTTCAAATAAAGGAACCCCGAAACGGTATTGGTGATTTTGTACAAACCCGTTGGGCCGGTAAACCAAGTCCCAAGGGTCATTTGACCGATTTGAGCTCTCCGCGTCAACTGTGTAGTTAATTACTACGCTTTAAAGCTGCGCATCGCTGCAGATCATTGCGACTTGGCCAAGCGCGTTTTCAACCGCCCATTCACATAGCGACATTTTCTTGGCCAAAGCACGTCAACAGCCGCGTCATCGTGTCTACTAAATCTTATTGGTTCTCATGGGCTGTAGAATGCACGGAAGTAAGATCCACTTGTGTGGTGGCGGCCCCTGTCGCAGCAAATATGAACCACTCCGCGATCTTTGTCTCTGCAGGCAGACGGCGTGCGTGCTGCCGGGAGCACCGTGTGATGGCCTCCGAAAGTGCGTGCATTCCGTCGGGATGCCATCTCGGAGGTGTAGACTGGCAAAAGCTCAAATCGTCGAGAGTGCTCGTGAAGGCTCCGACCACCGGTGATGCTAAAGTGCCTCATGAGTTGAGCAGCAGAAGTGAGAAGGGGGGTATGATATAATTCTCCGTAGCGGCCTAGGTACACGGCGTGCCACTAAATTTGTTGTGCGAATGGTTTGATGATGCTCTAGCCTAAACGCCGGCTGACTAAACTTGAAAAACTATTACAGGGTCCCTTTAACCTTTTTTTTTGTTTTACGTAAGCACTGTTACCGTTTTCTTGCTCCATTTTTTGCTGCTTTGCTTTTCATGGTAAAATGTATTGTGAGCGCCCGCATGCGCACTATAGCGTAGCGGCCTATCTAATCGGCAGCGCCACCTGCGGCGCCATTACTCAGATAAACTCCAAGCCCAAGCGAGGGCCGGGGACACGTTTGGTCAATCTCGCTCCCGCCTCCGGCGCGGTCGGCACGTTTTTCATGTTCGAATAAAGCGCATTCTTCTCGTTCACAACGCCTCTCAGCCTTCATGCCTAGCCCGCCCAGCCCTCACAACTGGCGCAGTCGACTCCGAACCATGCCTGGAACGTCGCCTTTTGCCCGCCTCGTGAAGTGATCCGCCGGACTAGCCGCGCGGCGCTCCGTCCTGTGTTTACCGTCCGCCGCCCGATACGCCTTTCGGCCGCTTCGTCCGAGTCATTTCGTGCCTTTGCCTTTTGTTTCGCCGACCGTCGTGCTGACGCCCACCCGCCCGATGAAGTAGCTCGCCTGCAGAGCCGAACCAACTTGACCTGCCCGCCTTTTTCGTCTCTCGTGAGTCTTGTGCTCCTTCTGCTAATTTCTTGTGAACGCCATGCCGCTTGTGAACTGGAACGAGGCTACGCCTGAGGACCTCGCCGGCTTTACAGCAGACTTCCTCCGTGAAGAGTTGGTTCGCCGAAACCTGGACGCTACGGGGCCGAAGGAAGAAGTGATCAATCGTCTCCTCGCCGATATAGCCCAAAACCGCTCAATGACGCCTTTGTCGCCTTCCCCAGACTCCTCAGCGTCCAGCCAGCGCCCGAACACTACGCCGCTTCCTTCGAGCTTCGACGCAGCCCAAAGTACCGAGTTGCTGACGGGTTTACTTCAACAGCTCCTTCAAGTGTCACAACGCGCTGCAGCGCCAGTTCAGGTCACGACTCTTCCAGACCTGTCCGCATCGCTTCCTACATTTAATGGAGACGGCAGCATTTCAGCGTCCCACTGGATTGAAGAGTTGGAACGAACTCGAAACCTAGCTTCGTGGGAGCCTTCAACCGTACTCGCCGTCGCTCTGGGAAAGCTCCGTGGAGCAGCCGCGGATTGGAAAGCAGTCATTGGCCGTCAGTGTCCCACCTGGGAAGCCTTCAGGCAAGCTTTCTTGGATCAATTCAGCGCCAAGCAAACCTTACTACAGTGGCAACAAGCTGTTACTTGTCGCGTGCAAGCGCACGGAGAGAACCTGGTCCACTATTCTTTGGCGAAGTTGAAGCTCATTTCGGGATGCCCAGTCACTCTTACCGACACTCAGCGCATAGAGTACGCCCTTCAGGGCATTTCCGACGAGAACCTGGCCACTACTATAGCAGCACAACGGCCAGAAACCGTCGCCGCCTATATGGACATCGTAACGCAGCTTGACCAAACATTGAGCCACTTGTCTCGTCGACTCCCACGCCCAGGGTATTCAAGCACCAAACTAGTAATGCCAAGCCCACAGGTGCCCCACCACAGTGAAGAGGGCACGAATGTTCAGGCGGTACCAGACAAAACAAGACAGCCGCAGCGAATCGCAGCCCTACCACCAGACCAACAAGAGGCTCGGTACCAGACCATCTCTACGAGGCATGGCGCTCCTGCCTACCGTTCTGGCCAGAACTTGGCCGAAGCCGTGTGTTTTCAATGCCGCCAAAAAGGACATCTAGCTTCAAAGTGCCCATCCAGAGCTACTGCCACACAGTCTACAACGCATCCTTCGCCAGCTCTTCACAGCACGCTTTCCGAGACCCTTGATGGATCGCTGGTCCAATGCGCCCTTGTAAACGCCACAATTGCTGGAAGCGGCCAAGTGGACGCATTTCCAGACAGTGGTTCCAAGGTGACACTTGTTTCTCGTCACCTTGTCAGATCTTTGCCCCTCCTGCCCTGGACCAGACCCCCTCTAGTTGTCGTTGGAGGAACGACAGTGGCTCCTGCTGGTGCTATCTGCTTGAAGATCTCTGTGGGACCCATCACCGGTTTGGTGGAAGCCGCCGTCCTCGATAACAATGCCATGCCACTTATATTGGGGGAAGACTGGTTTGCTGCCAGTCACGCACAGTTGGTGTTCCAGCCACCCATGCCAACTGAAATTCGTCATTCCACCACAGGAACAAGTGTGCGGTGCCATGAGCGACTGTTGCCCAGGATGTCGAACGCTGTTATGATCCAGGGGTCATCTTTCAATTACCATGTATCTGGACACCACAGCTCAGCAGGCCTCCAGCGAATGCCACTCCCAGGCCCAGATGAACCCCCGTGGTTAGCACTATCTTGCCAATATGAGGTTTCAAACTCCAACGGCCCGTCTTCTGAATGCAGGCGAGGTGCTTCTTCAACAATAGAGGTTTACATTGACCCATCCTTGCCTGCCGCTCAGGTTGGTAGCCATTTGCCAGCACATCAACAACGGGAAATCACGAGCATTCTTTCGAAGCACGCTGAAGTATTCGCTCGTGAAGAGGATGACTTAGGTCTGTACGAGGGTGTTGAACACTCAATCGACCTTCTTCCCGATGCTGTGCCATACAGTCGATCCCCTTACCGTTACTCTGCTGCAGACCGTCGTTTTCTTGAGGCTCAAATAAGCACACTCCTTCGGCAAGGCATCATTCTACCAGCCTTAGGACCTTGGGCATTCCCCGCAGTGGTTGTCAGCCGAGGTAGCAAGAAGCGCCTTTGTGTTAACTATGTGCCCCTAAACAAGATGACTGTGAACGTCGTGCAACCACTTCCACATGCGGATGACATCATGGATGACATTGCTGGGTCACAGTACTTCGCCTGCCTTGACCTAAAGTTTGCTTACTGGCAAGTTCGCGTTCGTAAGGAAGACCAAGCAAAAACTGCTTTTGTGACCCACTATGGCACCTTTATGTGGACCCGCATGCCATTTGGGCTGAAGAACGCACCTGCCACTTTCCAGCGAGCCATGCAGTCAATTTTTGCTAACCTGCAGCCCCATTGCCCAAAGTGCGGTGTGCGGGTGTACTTGGATGATGTTCTGGTTTTTGCGCCAACTTTTGACGAGTTTGCAAGGTTACTCGACGAAGTACTTGGTGCACTCCTTGCCAGTGGATTCAAGGTTTCACTTGACAAGTGTAAGTTTGCTTTGAAGTCTATCAAGTTTCTCGGATTCATTTTGAGCAAAGACGGCAAGCAGCCTGACCCTGCCAAAGTCGAAGCCATCATGAAAATCCCACAGCCTGCAAACAGCAAAGCAGTTTTGTCATGGCTCCAGACAGCAAACTTCTATCGCCGATTTGTGAAGAATTTCTCTCGGATAGCAGCACCGTTGCAGAGTCTCATACGGTCTGAGGAGTTTGCCTGGACCAGCGACTGCAATGAAGCCTTTCAGCGAATTCGCACAGCATTAACAGAGGCACCTGTACTGGGCCATTTTGATCCAGACGCCCAAACCACAGTCACAACAGATGCCTCAGGAACCGCAATTGGTGCTGTGCTCTCTCAGAAACAGTGTGGAAAAGAAACTGTGATCGAATATGCGAGTCGTGCACTCACGGCCGCAGAGAAGAAGTTGCATAGCAACGTTTGGGAGTGTATTGGTGTCCACTGGGCGGTTACGATCAAGTTCCGACACTACTTGCTCGGCAAGAAATTTTGCCTGTTGACTGACAACTGGACCGTTGCATGCTTAACAGCCAACATCAGGCCTTCACGTCGTTTTACGACCATGTTGATGGATCTTACAGAGTTCGACTTCACGGTGCAGCACCATCCAGGCCGTCAAAACGTGGTTGCTGACATGCTGTCACGATTATCTGCAGCAGTCCTCCATCAGACACAGTCTCTCGCAGCTATGCAAGCAGAAGACAAAGAGTGCCAGGACCTTCGTCGCTCTCTGTCAT
Source organism: Rhipicephalus annulatus (assembly GCA_013436015.1). NCBI lineage: Eukaryota > Metazoa > Arthropoda > Arachnida > Ixodida > Ixodidae > Rhipicephalus > Rhipicephalus annulatus. Next base: position 215,902 of record WOVY01011315.1, on the reverse strand, counting down.
CTTCAGAATCGTGGGACCATGACCTTGCCATAATTGATGACATCCTGTACCATAGTGACGCGACTTCAGGTTCTCAAGCTATTGTAGTGCCGGCAAAGATGCGCCAGGCTGTCCTGGAGGTTGTTCATGACGGTGGAGGCCACATGGATGTAACCCGGACACTGACCAAAGTGAGAGAACGTTACTGGTGGCCAAACCTTACGTCTTCAGTGACCCACTACGTCACAGCATGCCAGATCTGCCAAAGCAACAACCGCCCAATATCTAAAAGTGTTGGCAAAATGGGTCTCATGCCAGTGTCGGACGTTCCTTTTGCCTTAATTGCCATTGATCACATCACAATGCCGGCTGCTTCAGGAAAGAAGTACATTTTGAATGTCATTGACTTTGCCACGCGTTTCATTGTCCCAGCGGCTGTAACTTCAACATCAGCTAAGGAAGTTATAGCACATTTACAGTCGGTGTTCTTCCGCTTTGGTTGTCCTGATGACTGCATGTCTGACCATGGAGCAGCCTTTGAATCTCACCAGTTTAAGCACTTCATGCACATGCACGGTGCTGAGATTCATTATTCAGTGGCATACCGCGCAGCCAGCAATGGTCTTGTAGAGAGAAGCAATGGGACTTTAGTCTCCGTTCTTCGTAAGCTGTGTCCAACTGACCAGACCTCCTGGGCAAGCAAACTCGAAGAAGCTGCTTTTGCCATCAACACAAGCTATAGCGCCAGCAGCTGTTTCTCTCCATTTGAACTACTGTATGGATACGTCCCCAAGCTCCCATATCAACGCCACCGTCCCGCCACAGCCAGGACCCTACAAGACCGTCTCCTAATGCTGTCTCAGAACCGGGCCGTAGCAGCAAGTAATACCGAGGAAGCACAAGGGAAACGGAAGACAGCATATGATCAGTCCCATCGAGACCACTCCTTCCAAGTCGGCCAGTTCGTCTGGGTGCGCCGCCAAGAGCCTGTAGCAGATGGAACTGGAAAGTTGGCACCCAAATTCAAGGGAATATACCAAATCACCAACCAGAAAACACCCGTTACGTTTGTCGTTAGCCGCGTAACTGGTCAAGGTCCTCGTGATCGACTCCAAGACAGGATAGTGCACGTCTCTCAACTCAAGCACTACGTGCCACCTTATGTCGAGCCTTACATTGTAAAAACCCAAGAGTGGCCTTTGTGTGACTCATCTGGCTCTCCCAGTGTTGGCAATGAGTTATCTCAACCACCAGTTTCCCTTGGCCCTGCAGTTTTGCCTCCAGCGGTACCCTCCTCGCGACCTCACCGCCAAAAGCGCCCACCCGAGCGCTTGAAGGACTATTCTCTCTCGCAGTGAAGCCACCAAGTAGTGCTCCTTTCCTAGACCAATGGGACTTGGTCAGACAAGGAGGGGCCGGATGTGAGCGCCCGCATGCGCACTATAGCGTAGCGGCCTATCTAATCGGCAGCGCCACCTGCGGCGCCATTACTCAGATAAACTCCAAGCCCAAGCGAGGGCCGGGGACACGTTTGGTCAATCTCGCTCCCGCCTCCGGCGCGGTCGGCACGTTTTTCATGTTCGAATAAAGCGCATTCTTCTCGTTCACAACGCCTCTCAGCCTTCATGCCTAGCCCGCCCAGCCCTCACAGTATAGGACAGCATACGGTGCCTGAACTGACTATACCTCGGCGATGAGTCGACCGAATGAGCCGTAGTTAACGGAGTCTGTGAGCGTCTGACGGAAGACCGGGGGTTCTAGCAGCACCATAGGCACCAGCAGGACGTGCAGCGACTCCACGTAGCGCAGCCTGGCGTCGAGCGGTCGCGCGAACAGAGGCAGCGACAGGTGGTCGAGCCTGGCACCGAGTGCTGCCAAGCGACGCTGCGCCATTGTGCTGGTCGTCAGCGCCAATGAACCAAACAAGGTGCGCCGGGCATCGGCCACTGGAACCGACTCGTACAGCGCGTCCACTACATCCTGAAAGCAGAGAGTATACGTGCGTTCAATAGATGTACGCAAAAGAAGTACGCAAAACGAAGGCCATGTATGGCCGAGCTCGTGGCCACGCAGCTAGGACTCACGCTATAGCAAGCAATGCACGGTATAAGTGTCCGTTCAAGCGCACGATCGAATAAACAGAAAGGAAGAGAGGACAGCTTGGATGGAAAGTTTTACTATGCATATCCAACTAGCCCAACTTTCGATTCTGAAGCAATGCACGCTGTACATAATATCGGCGCACACAGCGTTGGTTGTCGATAAACTGAGAAGCGGCCAAGCGCGTCGGATTTAATACATGTCACCGTCAAACATTCCAGCGCTATCACTATCGGCTGGAAAAGTTCGAGAACTAACCCAAATGTGTGCGTTGTATCATCGGAAGGTTCCAAGATTATCTAAATAGCTCCCAGTCATTCGAGTACGCTTTACGCAAGGCAACAGTTACACTGTAATGGTGCGGTAATTTGAAAGAAAAGAGCGCGTGTAATAGTATTCGCTACTATTGTAGTATTCACCAACCGGACGAAAGAAAACCTTGATTGATTTTTGATTTGTGGAGTTTAACGTCCCAAAACCACCATATGTCAAGTCAAGTCAAGTCAAGTTTATTAAATAGTTCAGTTGAGTTACATGGTTAGCGTTATTACAGCAGGAGGTCCCAAAGTTTCAGAGAAACTGACAGGGGGACCTCCTATGGCTACATGGATGGGGTAATTACAAAAAATACAGCAATAGTATACGGTCTTGTGAGTAATAATGAATAATCTTGATTAACAATAAAAACACGATCAATACACAACATAATGGTAATACTCACTATTGAAAAATAACAAGGAAACAATCAAAAGCAAGTTAAGACAAAAAACAATATTAATGAACTCTACGTGACAAATGTAACACGTTTCATTATCAGTGTTATCAATTATACAATGGCAAATTGAAGTAGTAAAAAAGCACAGAACTGTGGAGAGCTATTAACAGTTAATTACACAAATCGGATGAGTTGATTAATTCCTGAACGTAATATTTCTTACTACGCGAAGTGAAAATATGGATGTTATGCGATGATTTCAATTCGAAAGGCAATGAATTCCAAATGGCTATGCTAGTAAATAAGGTTGAGAACTTGCCGTAGTTTGTCCTTACGGCCGGCAAAAGAAGATTATAGCACTGAGAAAACCTGGTGATGTTACCATTAGATAAGTGACGATGATCAATGCATGCAATAAAAATGTCATGCGTGATGAGTCTAAAGGCGACAATGGACATTCTATGACAAAATAATTGTCTCAATGGGAGTATGTTAAGCTGAGAAAACAACTAGCTGCAGGAGAAGTAAAATGGGCTGAAAGTCATTAATCTAACTGCTTGATTCTGAAGTGGCTGCAAACGTTCGATGTGCGTGAAATATGTGTTGGCCCAAGATGATACGCAATACGAAATATGGCTATGAATATAAGCAAAATACAAAGTACGTATGATGTGAGGCGGAAAATAAGTTCGTGTCTTGATGATAACGTGAATACCAAATGCAATCTTTTTAGCGAGTGATGCTGCATGTTTATGAAATTTTAGTTCGCTATCTAAGATGACGCCAAGAAACCGCGCTTCACTGGAAATGTTTATGACGGTATTACCAATGTGAAGGGAAGGTTGTATGTCAAGTGAAATGCGCGGGGATATGAGAGACGCCGTAGTGGAGGGCTCCGGAAATTTAGACCACCTGGGGTTCTTTAACGAGCACCCAAATCTGAGCACACGGGTCTACAACATTTCCGCCTCCATCGGAAATGCAGCCGCCGCAGCCGGGATTCGAACCCGCGACCTGCGGGTCAGCAGCCGAGTACCTTAGCCACTAGACCACCGCGGCGGGGTGAAAGAAAACCTTAAAAAAAGACTTGAAGTAGCCAGTACACTGGCTACTGGAGTAGCCGGTATACTGGCCAAAAGTCGGTAAAGTGCTATTTGGTGGTTCAAATAATTTGTAGGTAGAAATAAACCTTAATATTTACATTATTGCGTAGAAAAGAGGCGAGTGCATATTTGTAAAGCTCCAGGCAATTTACATGCACACCATAATAGAACGCTAACCAAATAATAATAATAATAATAATAATAATAATAATAATATTATTATTATTATTATTATTATTATTATTATTATTATTATTATTATTATTATTATTATTATTATTATTATTATTATTATTATTATTATTATTATTGGCAGGTCCCACGTACAGTGCGAATCGATGATATGCGAAGCACGATAAGGAAAGGTTGATATGTCACTTTAACATAAGCACAACGTTACGATGCGGACGTAATTTAGGCTGTGCAGAACATTTATGTCATGATTATCATATTTGGACGCGCCATTTAGCTTCGTCGTCTATTCACGTCACGTGATACCAATATTGGTATGTGGGAAGCCAGCGAAACGGCCGCGAACGTGCTATGAGAGTAGCATGTAGTCATGTTTTACAGGACACGCATGCCATGATTATCATGTTTATACATGTTACTTACCTTCGTCATCTGTTCACGTCACGTGACACGAAATTTCTTATATGTGAATCTATCTAAACGACCGCGAGCGCATCATGAACGTGGTACGTAGTTATGTTCTTACATGACGCGCATGTGAAATGCTTGCACCATCATATACCTTCGTCGTCCGTTCACGTCGCGTGACACCAAAATTGGTATGCGGGGAGCTAGCGAAACGGCCACGCACGTGCTATGAGAGTAGTGTGTAGTCATGTTCTTACACGACAGAACGTCATGATTATCATGTTTGCAACAGTCATATACCTTCATCATCCATTCACGTCACGTAATGCCAAATTTGGTGTATGTGTAAGCTAGCGAAACGACCACGAGCGCATCATGAGCGTGGAATGTAGTGATGTTCTTACATGACACGCATGTGATGATTATCATACTTGCACCGATCATATTGGCCGCGAATACATACCATGGCGCCACCATGTGGAGGCATCTCTGAGACGTGTGCGGTTGTATTACTCCGACGCTGTTCCGCGCGCAGCCGCTTTCTTGTCTCCTTTTAGTTTTTTCGTGGTTCTTCACTCAACGAACTCAGTACAGCAGCTTCTTGCCTTACTTTACGAAGTGCTAAATAACTGCCCAGGAAGAGCGTTGAGCTTCTCGTAATGCTGATATCGTCTGCTATGGCCACTGAAATTAAAACCACGGAGGCTGAGCGCGCTGCTTATGTAAAAAGTAACGAGTCATTCCGTGTCAAAATGAAGCATCAGATAGGTATGAACGATAAAAAAACTTATCTATGCTGCAAGAAATGCGCGCAACCACTACTTCATTCATTGTAGGCTTGCATCTAAAAACGGGCCATGGTTGAAGTTGAAGTTAGTCTTAATTTCTTTTGTCAAGAAGGAGAATACGGGACTAAAAGCCGCACACACGGCTTCACAAGGGTACCAACTCCCTGGTACATAACAGTGCAGTAAACATTCATAGATGACAGGGCAAGGGCAAATTTATAGTTTCGTTTAGCACACCTAGCCCTACGAAGCACTGCGCAAGCGGATTCCCCGATTTGCGGGGAGCAGCACAGTATTCTCACAGCCGCAACCTCGATTAATTCATACGTAGGGTTCAATGTCCCAAAACCACCATATGATTAGGAGAGACGCCATAGTGGAGGGCTCCGGAAATTTCCACCACCTGGGGTTCTTTAACGTGCACCCAAATCTGAGCACACGGGCCTACAACATTTCCGCCTCCATCGGAAATGCAGCCGCCGCAGCCGGGATTCGAACCCGCGACCTGCGGGTCAGCAGCCGAGTACCTTAGCCACTAGACCACCACGGCGGGGCTATCTGTCACATCATGTAGTGTCAGGCAGAGTACGTTGCATTATTTATTTATTAGAATACCCTCAGGGCCCGTAGGGCATTACAGAGGGGGTGGGTACAACATTTATAACACACAAGAAAAAAAAGACAAAATAAAGAAACAAGTGTCAGATGCGCAAATCAGGAAGGCAACATAAGTCAACTAAAAATGTATAAGTAAGAATTCAAGCACATACAAGACAAAGATAGATAATGGAAACTGCGTATAGTTACAAGCATTGCTGAGAAATTGCAGTCTTGAATAACAAAGGGTCTGTTATTGTTACAACGGAAGAGGGAAGGTGGTTCCAATCGGCGGCTGTTTTCGGTAAAAAGGCTGCTGGAAAGAATTTGGTGCGGCAAAACGGAATGGCAACCTTATGCTGGTGATCAATGCGCGATGAGTGGTATGACGGTTGTGAAATGAGGTCTCGCTTCATTGACGGATTGTGAAAAAATATCTTATGAAAAAAGTGCAGTCGTGCCATTTTCCTCCGGACAGTTAAATTGGGCAGGTCAAGGTTAGATTTCATTTCTGATATGCTAGCAGTACGGGAATAATTAGAACAAATGAACCGAACTGAGCGGTTCTGAACAGATTCTAACGCGTTGATTAAATTTTGCTGCACGGGATCCCATATAGCGGACGCGTACTCAAGCTTTGGGCGAATTAGTGATCGGTATAATAGAATTTTGAGGGACAGCGGAGCGCGAGAAAAGTTGCGGCGTAAGTATCCTAGCGTTCGGTTAGCATTATTACAGATGTAGGTAACATGCGTGTGCCAAGATAGATTGTTGATAATGTAAACGCCGAGGTACTTATATGAAGAGACATGCTGGAGGGGAACGGCGTTAATTCTGTAGGTACAGGGGGGAGAAATAGATCGCCGGGTTATTGAGATGCATTTAGATTTGTTAGAGTTGAGAGTCATAAGCCATTTATTGCACCAGGTTGAGACAGTGTCAAGGTCTGACTGTAGAAATTGGTTATCAGATTCATTGTTCATTTCGCGGTAAATTACACAATCATCGGCAAATAACCTTATAGCGGAGTTAATGCTGTCGGGGAGATCATTAATATATATAAGGAAAAGTAAAGGGCCTAATACAGAACCTTGGGGTACGCCGGATGTTACTTTAGAAAGAGGCGAGTTATAGCCATTAGTTGTTACAAACTGAGTGCGATTAGTCAGAAAGCATTCAATCCATTTAAGAATGTTCGGGTCAATGTTTAAGGCACTAATTTTCAGGAGGAGTAATTGGTGAGGTACTTTATCGAAAGCTTTTTGAAAGTCAAGAAAAATGCAATGCACAAGTGAGCCGCGATCTAAAGCCGATGCTATGTCATTAGTAAAATAAAGAAGTTGGGTTTCACATGAGTAACTTTTTCGGAATCCGTGCTGGTAGGGAGTAAAAAAAGAATTTGATTCTAGGAATGAGACAAGGTTGGAGTAAATTATATGTTCTAACATTTTACAAGGAACACTGGTTAGAAAAATTGGTCTGTAATTGAGAGGAGACTGTGTGTTACCAGATTTGTGTAGATTAGAGCATATTTCGACTACAGACTATGCCTAAAAGCACTCTACGCAGTGCTTGTTTCCTCTCTTATCATATATCTGTTGCACCAATATCCGTTGCATCATTAGGAGTCATGTGTGCTTTCTCTAATTAGAGGATATTTCTAATACAGACTTCATCAAAAGCCTTCCATACAGGTATGTTGCATTAGAGCATATTGTCACGTGATCACAGAACGACCACAACGTCTGTTCACAGGAGCAGCACTCGACGTCGAGCCGAACCGAACGTTACAGCACGAGCACACACCAACCGTCCTCTTCTTCTTTCACACCATGGCACATACTCGCATTGGCATGGCTAAACCTCGTTCCATGCCTGTGGCATTACCCCCCCTTCGAAAAAAAAAGTACCACCCCGATGACCAATGCCGATTAAAAGTTAAAGTAGTCGCGTACACGCACAAAGACGCGTGAAGAAGCAGTGTCAGGTGGCTCGGGGGTAGTGTGGCTTCATCCGTGACACATGAACAATGTCGGGCTGCTGGGAACATCGAGATCGCTGAGCTGTGTCTTCAAGCAGAATTTCGTAGTTGACATCTGTGAGGCGCCGTAGTACTCTATAGGGACCGAAGTAGCGGTGAAGTAACTTTTCCGAGTGGCCCCTTTTGCGAACGGGGATCCACAGCCAGACCAGATCACCGGGTTGGTAAATGACATGGCGATGACGGGAGTTGTACCTCTGCGAGTCGATTCGTTGTTGTTTTCGGATCCGCTTGAGTGCAAGCTGGCGGGCCGCGTCGGCGAGCCGGAGAAAGTCGTTCGCATCAGTAGTAATATCGGTCGTGTCAGGCAACAGCATGGCATCAAGCATCGTAATTGCTTCTCGGCCGTGAAGCAACCGGAATGGAGTGAAACCCGTAGTCTCTTGAACCACAGTGTTGTAAGCGAACGTTACGTATGGCAAAATTGCATCCCAGTTCTTGTGATTACGGTCGACGTACATAGATAGCATGTCAGCGAACGTCTTGTTTAATCTCTCCGTCAGACCGTTGGTTTGTGGATGGTATGCGGTTGTTTTGCGATGAGCTGTTCCACTAAGTCTCGTGACGTCTTGCATCAATTGGGCTGTAAAGGCTGTTCCACGGTCAGTGATAAGAACTGTTGGCGCACCATGGCGGAGGACGATGTTGTTGATAAAAAAATACGCAACCTCATTGGCGGTGCCTCGTTGTAGGGCTTTCGTTTCGCAGTACCTCGTTAAATAGTCAGTAGCGACTACGATCCAGCGGTTGCCATCATGTGACTTCGGGAAGGGCCCAAGCAAGTCCATGCCGATTCGTTCAAACGGTTGTGACGGGGGTGCAACAGGCTGTAATAAACCAGCAGGGCGAACAGGTGGGGCTTTACGGCGCTGGCAATGATTGCATGTTTTAACGTAATGCTTGACATCCTGTGTGAGCTTTGGCCAGTAGTAGCGAGTCCGAATCCGGGCAAGCGTGCGTGCGAATCCTAGGTGGCCGGAGGAAGGCTCGTCGTGGCAGGCAGATAAAATGTCAGCACGTAGCCCTGGTGGAACGACGAGGAGGTACTCAGTCGCATAAGGTTCGAAGTTCTTTTTGTAGACGATGTCGTTGCGTAGACAAAATGACCCTGAACGTGCAAATGCCGATGGTGGACTCGAGCTGCGACCTTGAAGGTATTTGATAAGTTGTTGGATCTCTGAATCATTCCACTGTTATTGGGCCAAGTCGGATTCACTGACTGCACAAAGAAAATGGCCATCGGTATCATCGTCCCTCGATGTCGTCGCGAGGGGTGCGCGCGAAAGGCAATCAGCATCAGTGTGCCTGCGGCCCGACTTGTAGACGACTGTAACCTCAAATTCTTGAAGGCGTAAGCTCCACCTCGCGAGGCGCCCTGAAGGGTCCTTGAGATTGGCCAGCCAACAGAGGGCATGATGGTCCGTAACTACTCTGAATGGACGGCCATACAGATACCGTCGGAACTTTGTTATCGCCCAAATAACAGCAAGACATTCCTTCTCCGTGGTCGAGTAGTTAGTTTCCGCAGATGACAAAATGCGGCTAGCATAAGCGATGGGACGTTCAGCGCCGTCTTGCCACTGGACGAGTACTGCACCAAGACCGATGTTGCTTGCGTCAGTGTGAATTTCGGTGGTGGCATCTTCATCAAAGTGCCCTAGTAAGGGTTCACTCTGAAGGCACTGCTGAAGCTGGGAAAAAGCGGCTCTCTGCTCTGGACCCCACACAAAAGGAGTATCCTCCTTCGTTAAATGGGTAAGGGGTTCAGCGATGTTGGCAAAGCTCTGGACAAAGCGCCTGTAGTAGGCGCAGAGACCCAAAAACCGGCGCAAATCCCGTTTGTTCGAAGGTGGAGGAAATACAGCAACAGCCATGGTCTTTTCTGGGTCTGGTCTAATGCCATCGTGACTGATAAGGTGGCCGAGGAACTTTAGTTCTTCGTAGCCGAAATGACACTTCTCCGGTTTTAGAGATAGGCCTGCGGATCGAATAGCGACGAAGACGGACTGAAGTCGTTGTAAATGTTGCTCAAATGTTTTGGAAAAAACAACGACGCCGTCTAAATACACGAGGCAGGATTCCCACTTCAGACCGGACAGGACGGTGTCCATCATCCTTTGGAACGTTGCCGGTGCAGAGCACAATCCAAATGGTAACACTTTGAATTCGTAGAGGCCATCGGGAGTTATGAATGCTGTTTTTTCCCTGTCCCGTTCATCGACCTCGATCTGCCAGTAGCCGCTGCGTAAATCCATTGAGGAAAAATATCGGGCATGTCGAAGTCGATTCAGTGAATCATCTATGCGTGGGAGAGGGTAGACGTCTCTCTTCGTCACTTTGTTGAGCTTCCGGTAATCGACGCAAAATCGAAGAGTGCCGTCTTTCTTTTTAACAAGTACGACGGGTGACGCCCATGGGACTGTTCGAGGGTTGGATGACGTCGTCGTCGAGCATCTGTTTCACTTGAAAACGTATTGCCTCTTGTTCTTTTTTCGACACGCGGTAGGCGTGCTGTCGTACAGGCCGTTCGGTAGGGTCCGTTATAATGCGGTGCTTTACGGTTGGGGTCTGCTTGATTTTGGAGGTGGACGCAAAGCAATCACTATACCTACGTAAAATCATGCGTAACTGCTGTTGCTGCGCACAGGATAGCTGGCAATTCACGTCAACCGTACTGGCTATATCAGAGTTGCCTTCGGCAGCAGTGGCGATCGGAGCGATAGTGGAACATTCTGCGTCATCGATGGCTTCAAAGTTCGCGATTGCTGTTCGCTTGGCTAAGTGTTGGTACTGGCCGCCGAAATTCGTGATCAGAAGCTGAGTCCTCCGATGTTTCAGTTTGACGATAGCACGCGCGACACAAATCTGCCGAGCCAAGAGCACCGAGAGGTTAGTTTCCGCGATGCCACTACTCTTGTTGTCACAGTCGCTCTCCACCGTTACCAACATACTGGCTCGCGGCGGCAATGCGATGGTGTCATCAGCAATTCGAAGTGTTGTGGTCGGCGCAACTGCATCCTTTCGTAGGGCTGTATGGTCGTTAGATAACGTTATGAGCAGGTCGCGAAGGTTAATAATGGCTCCATGCTCGCGGAGAAAATCCATTCCGAGAATCAGGTTTTGGGAGCATTCGCGCAATACAACGAAGGAAACAATGTACGTCGACTCACGAATTCGGAGGCGGGCAGTGCACATTCCTAGCGGTGTCAATAGGTGACCTCCCGCAGCCCGGAGGTCGGTTCCATGTCCCCAAGGTGTCGTTACCTTTCTTAGCTGTGCAGCGAGGTCAGCGCTTATAACAGAATAATCGGCACCCGTATCTACCAGAGCGGTCAGCGAGTGGTTGTCGAGAAGAACAGAGATACGAGCAGAGACCTGTTTGTCGTCGATGGCACACGTCGGTGAAAGAATGTCGTCGGATGTCGGCAGGCAAATCGGGGGAGGGTCTTGTAACGATCGATCAACAGCGGCCTCACCCCCAGAGGTCGCTGTTCTTAGTTTCCCCGGCACGGGCTTGTGGATCTAGGTGATCTTCCTGCAAGGACGTCCGCAAAGGTTGATTGTTGGCCAGGTGACGTGGAACGCCGTGGAGATGGTGAGCGGGATTGGCGACGCGGAAGGTTTGAGGATCGTTGGCTTGCCAAGTATTCTGCGATAGCACGGGGCCGCTCACCATCTCTGGGTCGACGAGCATCCGGACGAAAGCCGGGAAGACCCATGTGCCTGTAGGCGCACTCACGGTAGATGTGACCTGGTTCACCACAGTGATAACATAGGGGCCAGTTGTCGGGGGCACGCCATACACTGGATTTCCGTGTAAGGGGTGGGTTGCCGTACAGCGATGGTCCCGAGTAGAACGACGGTGCCGTCTGCAGGGTGGACGGACGGGACGGATAGCCAACAGCCGGTGCAGGAGTACGCAGTGCTTCCGCGTACGTTAATAGCGGAGCTTCGGCTGGACGCGGGGCCGTCATGGGTTGGACTTCGGCTGCACGCAGAGTCGTCATGGGGTGCACCAGCTGCCGGACCTCTTCGCGAACGACATCCGTTAAAGCAGCAACATGGGGCGGAGAAGACACCACGTGCAGCTTTTGCAGCTCCTCGTGCACAATACTGCGCACGAGCTCCGTCAGGTCTTTTACAGTTGTGACGTCAGGTGTTTGTAGGGCCGACGACACTGACGAAAGACTGCCAGGACGTTCATACTGGTACGAACGCTGCCTTAGCATTCTCTCCATTGTCGTGGCTTCGCGAAGGAAATCCTCTACAGTGCCGGGAGGGTTCCGCACTAGTCCCGCGAACAGCTGCTCCTTCACTCCCCGCATTAGGAGGCGCACCTTCTTTTCTTCCGTCATTGAAGAGTCGGCTCGCCTGAACAGCCGCGTCATGTCCTCAACGAACATGGCAACACTCTCGTTCGGACGCTGGTTTCGGGAATTGAGGAGCCGTTGCGCTTGCTCCTTTCGGTCAGAGCTTCGGAAAGTATTTCGCAACTGGTTGCAAAACTCTGGCCAGGTTGTCATTGTGGCTTCATGGTTTTCGAACCAAGTGCGCGCAGAGTCCTCGAGATAAAAGTAGACGTACCGAAGCTTTCGCTGCTCGTTCCACTGGTTGACGCTGCCGCAACGGTTGTAGTCGTCGAGCCAGTCGTCGACGTCCTCATAAGGATCACCGTGGAACGGCTTCGGAGTACGCGGGACGTTGAAGAACCATGGAGGAGGCAGCGTTGATGTTTTTTGGGTTTGCGTTCCCGCACTAGCCATAGTACTGCCGAGTTGAGGAAATGGTCCGAATTCAGGAGGTAGGCCTAGTTATCGCCTGCTACGCCGTAGGTCAGCTGGTTCTTCCAAGTCGCGGCTAGTGTCGGGACCTTGCTGCTGATTGCAGTGCATACAACATTACCCCGGCACCTCCACCAGAAAATGTCACGTGATCACAGAACGACCACAACGTCTGTTCACAGGAGCAGCACTGGACGTCGAGCCAAACCGAACGTTAGAGCACGAGCACACACCAACCGTCCTCTTCTTCTTTCACACCAAGGCACATACTCGCATTGGCATGGCTAAACCTCGTTCCATGCCTGTGGCAATATTTCGACTACAGACTATGCCTAAAAGCACTCTGCGCAGTGCTTGTTTCCTCTCTTATCATATATCTGTTGCACCAATATTCGTTGCATCATTAAGAGTCATGTGTCCTTTCTCTAATTACAGGATATTTTTAATACAGACTTCATCAAAAGCCTTCCATACAGGGCCCATTTGCAATCTCAAGATCGATATCTGTGACATCACGAAGTGTCGGATGATGTTTGTCACTTTAGAGAATATTTCGACTACTGACAACGTTATAATTGTTATAACGTTATAATTGTGGGCAAACGTGAGAATCACGCAACGCGCGTGCCTCATTCTGAGCTGTAACTTGTCTCTGCGGCACGACTCTAATATTTATTGCGCAAATTTTCTATGGTGGTCACTCGTAGCACATTCAATCGCCATCGATCCACACATGGATGAAAACGAGTTATTAATGGTTTAATTCAGTTCTAGAGATTTTTGCCAAGAGGTAAATACTGTATAAAAAAATTCCGCCATATCCACGAAGTGAATGATGATGAGTGGGCGAAGCTCCGGAGGTAAACCTGGTAAACCATGAATCCTCTGTACATTTTGCCCACTCGATTTTATTACATCGCTCCCCCTAGCGTACGTCGCCGCACTAAATCGAACGATTGCCTTCAACCAATGACACGCGCCATATGTGACATCATTCCTATTTTATAAGATCGCGCGTCTTTCATCAACTACAAGTACCGCTTTCTAGTTTATAACATCTTGCATCTTTTCATCATCAGCTACACGTACCACCATCTAGTAAACACTACAAGAACTAAACGAGAGGTGGCTACATACAGGAGACGGTACCGCCATCTAGTGAACACTGCAAGAACTAAACTAGAGGTGGCTACATACAGGGGATGGTACCGCCATCTAGTGAACACTGCAAGAACTAAACTAGAGGTGGCTACATACAGGCTACAGGGGACGCACAGCCCACGCCCTAAGGAGCTTCGCCCCTAAAATGCGATCAGCCAGCCGTATACCATTTTGCGTCCTTAAGTGCTGTCCAGTTTTCTTTTTCTACAGCTTCATTCATAAGCTGTGTGATATTTTGCGGCAGCTCTTAGAAGATGAATCAGTTTTCGAAGCTGACCACGTTCTCGCCTGTAGATCAAAACAGCATTCAGAGGAAGTGACAATGGCTATGGGCCCGTTATACAGACGTAATCTACAAGCGAGACACCCTGTGAACTGAAGTCGCAGACGGCAGGGGCGTTGGCAGAATTTTTCAGGAGGGTGCGCCACCTTGATTATAGCTGGGCCCGGGCAGGCAGATGTGGTAGACCGTTATTTTGTGCGCTATACACCATAAGAAAAATTGGAGGTGGGGCACGGGATTGGTGTGCCACCGCCTGGCTGCGCTACTGGTGGATGGAACCCCGTGTGGTCGGGTACACACATAGATACGGACAGCTGGAAAAGAGGGTGGGAGTGGCACAGACTCTGGTTAGGTTACCGTGGCGAGAGAAGTAAGCGTTAGCAAACACTGATGTGGCAGATGTATGATTTGATAAAGAAGCTTTCGTCGAACACACAAAAGCAATTAACTGGCCACCAATAGACTGAATATGGTAAAATAACGAAAGTAAGTAAAAAAGAACTGAACTTCCGGGCTAAATCTTGACTCTCTGACAATTCAGACAATGGCGCAGATTCTTGAATGTAAAGAAGGCAACTTTTTCCACATGCACACCTAGGTCATATTTTAAAATATATATAATCGGATTGTTTGCACATCGGGACTTCCATGCGGAAACTCAAACGTTCTGCTTTTCTGTGAGCAATTATGATCGGCGCTCATTTTAACCCCATAAGCTCGAAATAACAACCACAACAATAGAGAAAGAGAGAGGTGACAGTGGCACAGCCAGTGGCCATGCCAGTGCCCTTACGTACGTAGCGCACAATGGCATGCCGCCGACAACACTTGCTGCAATTTTCCAGATTTTGTAGCCTGCAGAAGTACGCACACATGAAGCCACAGAAAGACAATGCTGTTTGAAAATGAAAACAGCGCAAATTTACGCTAAAGCAACGCATCCAACCATCAGCCTTCCTTCGCCAGAGTGAGGCGAGATCACGTGATCCAACCATGCACGTCACAGTGATTGCAGCACTCGCGCCTCCAGCGGTGGGCCTCACGCCCAATACCTTCATCATCTATTCCCTTCACGCGATACCAGATTTGGTATATGGGAAGTTAGCGAAATGACCACGAGCGCATTATAAGCGTGGCACGCAGTTATGTTCTTACATGACCAGCATGTGATGATTATCATGTTTGCACCAATCGTATACCTTCATCACCCATTCACGTCACGTAATACCACATTTGATGTATGTGAACCTATCGAACGACCGCGAGCGCACCATGAGCGTGACATGTAGTCATGTTCTTACATGACGTGCATGTCATGATTTGCACGTGAGAGCCCGTCACTTATGTTCGCCATGCAGTTATGTCATACCATACCAGTCTCGCGATATGTCATGTGAACGAAACCACCCCGGGAGCAGCAAAAACTTGGCTTTAAACCCTGACATTCATGACATACACGTCATGATTTTCATGTTATGGCTAGTCACTTACGCTCGTCATACAGTCATGATAATGTGACGACGTGGGATCGACGTGCACAAGAAGAACCATGAACAAATACGCTTCATCGATCGCAGGAAAAGCCTTCAACGTCTTCTTCGCCTCTACGCTCGGCCAAGATCACTCGCGCTGCTTTGTTGGCACCGCAACTGGCACGTACGCACGGCATTATTCTCCCTTTAGAAAAAAAAAAACATCGCCCCGATGTTAAGTGTACGGAAAGCAAGGTAAAACCAAAAGTGCAAAGTTAGTCACTAAAGGTAAGGCTTCATGCGAAGCACGCGGACCACTTCTGGTGAATGTCATCGGCGCTTTGAACACTGAATGACGTCCGGAACAACCTCGCGAAGTATACGTTCGCCGGAACTGCGCTCGTTCTCGTGGGAAGAAGCGCTCTCGAACCAGGACCATGCCTCGGGCATAACAGCACCCCAGCCACCAGACAATGCATCGGAAATTTCAGCCGTCTAGCGCGGCTCGGAAGGAAGGATGCTGGTTGACCATTGCCGTCGCCGAGCCCGCCGGACTTCAGTGGGGGCGGCAGTACGCTCGCGACCATGTCGCTCACGCACGCATGGCTCTCTTTGCAGTTGATGCCGCTTTTCGTCGACCAAACGTTATCAAGCTTGGAACTACTAACTTTTCCGGATCTGCCGTGTCTGCAAGCATATGACGTCACTTGGAACACCCAGTGGGACCAGCCTAGTGGGACAACGCCGGAAGCCAGCCGCAGCGTGGATATAAAGCCGTCGCCGAGCCCGCCGGACTTCAGTGGGGGCGGCAGTACGCTCGCGACCATGTCGCTCACGCACGCATGGCTCTCTTTGCAGGTTAGTTATTACTCAAAAACAAGTTATCGTTCTAACTGCATTTTTCTTGTTGTGCTGCCGCTCCCACTGAGGTGTTGTGAAATTCTGTGCTCTTTGTGGTCGTATCTAGAAGTGTTACTTTCTGGTGATGTTGAAACAAATCCGGGCCCAACCACTCAGGAACTCCTTCAAAAAATTTTAGACAACCAAAATCAAATGGAGGCCAGGCTTGCTAATATTGAGGGCAAAATTCAATCTCTGGCGGAACAGTGCGGGAGGCTCCTTGGCCTCGAAGAAACCGTTCGCAACCTAGAGCGAACTATCCAGTACCAACAGCAAAGAATAACTACAATGGAAGATAAAGCCCGACAGAACAATTTGATTGTATTCGGTATTCCGGAAGCTGAGAACGAAACGCGAGAAGATATACAGGATAAGGTGCTAAAAAGCGTATTCACTAAACGTCTTGGTGTCACTGTGTCGTCCGTAGAGCGAATCCATAGACTTGGGCGAAAAAAGGCCGATAAAGACAGACCTATTATCATGAGGCTATATGACTACAACGAAAAAATTGCTATATTCAACCAGTGTAAAAAATTGAAAGGATCAGGGATCAGTATATCCCATGATTACTCACAGGAAACTCTTGAAAAACGGAGGTTACTTTGGCAATCAGCCCAAAAAGATAAGAAAGAGGGAGCGAAAGTCAAGCTTGTTCACGACAAGCTCAATATTAATGGTACAATGTACACGTGGGACAAGCAGTCGAATGCTCGGGCCAGAATTCGCAGTAATAATGGAACTGCTTCGCGGGATCGGGACTGACAGCAGGCGAGCAATGGAATTAAGCTACTAAACATAAACGCCCGAAGTGTCGTAAACAAGCTTGAAGAATTAGAGTGCGTATCGTTACAGCATGATCCACATTTAATTGCCATAACTGAGACATGGTTAAGCGAAGACGTTACGAATGACGAAGTATTTCCCAGTTCATACAGCGTAATCCGTAAAGATAGGGCAACGAGAGGGGGTGGTGTGGCATTGCTGATTAAAGGTTCCATCAAGTATGAGCAGTTACCCCTTTTAGATGACCACGAAAGTGTTTGGTGCAAGATATTTCTTGACGAAATAGCTGTAATAATTGGCGTTATTTATAGACCCCCGGGAAGCCCGGTCGAATTCATTCAAAAAATAGATGATCACTTAACAGCCCTAACTAGTACCAAAAGCCGGATAATTATGGTTGGGGATTTCAACTTGGCTGGAATAGATTGGGAGGCGCGCATTCCTGGGCCCTTAGAGAAGCCTCACGCGGAATGCATATTGGAAACTATGGCAACACACAGTCTTATTCAGGTAGTTGACTGCCCCACGCGAATACAAGGACAGTGCCAGAGTTTGCTGGACCTCGTATTTTTGTCAGAGGAAACGTTTCATTACACAGTCGAAATTGAGGAAGGGATCTCTGACCATAAGATTGTCGTGCCCACGGTTCAAATTGCGAATAAGGGCGTAGTAAAGAATCCGATCGTGAAGGTTTACAATTTCAAACGCGCTGATGACACATCCATTCTTGATCTACTAGAAACTGCTCTTGATAAGATGCCCAGAGGAAATAACGTTCATGAACTTTGGGAATACTTTACACTTACTGTGAGTGAATGCTTATCTCGTTTTGTGCCGAAAAGAAAGAAATGCTTACAAAAAACAAACCCGTGGGTTAATCGACATATAATTCATTTGAAACGACGACTGCGCCGGGCACGACAAAAAAGACCGAGAAACCCCGTTGCCATCGCTGCGCTTAGTACCGACGTGCGGAAGGAGTTAAAAGCTGCTAAAAAACATTTTATTTCAACAACGTTGGCTGATTATTTGAAAAATTCACCTCAGAAGTTCTGGAGATACTTGGTTGGGTCAAAGCCGGCTACAACCAGTGTACTTTTAAATGGAAACATTTGCAGTGATCCAGTTTCAGTTGCTGAAGCTTTTAACAATTTCTTTAACAGTACATATACTAGCCCGACGGACATGGCCTCGATAAGTCAAGAACATGGTAGCCATTGTGAAGGTGACATTGTTATCTCTAAGGAAGGTATAATTGAATTGCTTTTAAAATTAGATGTCAAGAAGTCTTCAGGGCCTGATAAAATACCGAACGAGTTTTTAAAGCGCTATTGCGAATGGGTTGCATTATTTTTAGTCAAAATTTTTGCCTCCTCATTGGAAACTGGGGTTGTACCGAATGATTGGCTGCTAGCAAGGGTTGTGCCTGTGCCCAAAGTTGGAGATAAGCTGATGGTTGAAAACTATCGCCCCATTTCCATTACATGTACAGTGTGTAAACTTTTAGAGCATATAATTGGTAAACATCTTGTTGCGTACTTTGAAAATAACAACCTCTTTTACAACAAACAACGTGGTTTTCGCCGACGCCTTTCAACTGTGACACAGTTATTTTAAACCATTCATCACTTTGCTGCAGCTATGAATTCGAAAGAACAAATAGATGTTATTTCATTAGATTTATCAAAGGCTTTCGACAGGGTATGTCATGCGAAACTTCTAAATAAATTACATGGTTACGGTGTTAATTTACAAATAATTAGGTGGATTCAAGCTTACCTGACGAATCGTCAACATTTTGTGGAAATAGCCGGCGAATATTCATCTTTTTTGCCCATTCCTTCTGGTGTGCCGCAAGGGTTGGTTTTAGGCCCAATTTTGTTTCTGCTGTACATAAATGACATTGCAAGTGGTGTACATCCCAACATTGAAGTGCGATTGTTTGCCGACGATTGTCTTTTGTTTACACGCGTCAAGACTGTCTCTGACCAAACTTGTTTAAATGATGCCTTAAACATTATTCACAATTGGTGTGCAAAATGGGATATGGAAATCAACCCTAAGAAGTCTGCCTGCATGACAGTCTCAAACAAGAAAACGCCTTTAGTGTTTGACTATACAGTGAATACTAACCAAATAAAAAGATCCACCCAAATTAAATATCTTGGTATGACAATTACAGATACACTAAATTGGAATGCACATATTGACAATATCTGCGGATCAGCGCAGCGGAAACTTGGACTACTGAGACGTAAATTAAGAGGTGCTCCTCCTGAGGTTAAACTTCAGGCGTACAAAACTATTGTTCGGCCTACCTTAGAATACGCTAGTATGATCTGGGACCCCCATCACCAATATCAAATAGATAAACTGGAGCGTGTTCAGAGGCTAGCAGCGCGATTTATTTTTTCCGTTTATGAGAGGAGGCAGTCAATAACGGCCCTGCTCACTGGGGTTGAACTTCCTCAGCTTGCCATTCGCCGAAAAATCAATCGATTAAAGTTTTTATATCAGCTTTACAACAATAAACTCAATTTAAACCCTTCTCTCTATTTGCGTCCCCCAGGAAGAGTCTCATCAAGAACCAATCACCCACACGTAATTATGCCCTACACACCGAGAATTGACACATTTAAAAACACTTTTCTTGTCAGAACGATTGTCGACTGGAACTGTCTTGCCGCCGATTTCTTTGAGAATGTAGACACAGTTGAATCTTTTGTTGATAAATTAGAATTGTCATTGTATGATGTAGTTCCCACTCTGTAACAGCCCGACAGGGCTTACAGTATTGTGAATAAATAAATGAATAAATAAATAAATAGAACTGTAGCCATTCCGCTCTCTCTACCCGTCGAGAGTTTCACAGCCTGCAGAGGTTCGGTGGAACGGACGGAGTCGAGCACAAAGCCAAACCGCTCTGGCCCAAGCAAGCGCCCACCAAATGCTGATTTTTTTCTCGAGATAGAGCTGATCTAGTAAAAATAGCATCACGAGCGACGGATCTCAGGAGGAGTACACAATGTGGACACACCTTTAGTGCAAAATACAAATTGAATTTTTTTTCGCGATCGATTCTCGATTGTGACCCAGAAGATTCGGAACGATCGAAGCTGCTTAGGATAGCTCAATTGATCCCAAAACTACAATTTAGAATACCATGCACCTCTGAATCAAGCACATTAACGCCGCTCGCAAGCGTCAGATTGTTAAACATATCAAAGCTAGTCCTTCGACAAGCTCTCATTCAATGCGCGCCACCAACACTGTAAACAAAAAATACGCCCATAACGGCGTTTTAAGCCAGTTATGTGCCCTTTTCCCACCCATTTCGAAATACAAACTCCCATGAAAGGGGATAAAATGGACTGAAACTACTCTTTTACTATGATCATTAGAAATCGGAAAATATAGGAGTTAAGCCCGTTTCAAATGAGAGTGACCGAAAAAAAATGTTTTAAAAATTGGCGTGGGTGAGAAGGGTGTATCTAAATACGCCCATTCGGACAAGAACAAACAAGCGAGAAGGATCGTTCTAAGCCTCAGCGTCAACGTCGCAAAAGTTATTTCAGTAGGCAAGTTTGAAATAGCCCGAGCCGCGCCAACGCTATTCGAAAAGTTCATAAACAACGCCTTACGATCCGGCGTATCAAGACGGACAAGCATGCCCAGCGGCACGGAGGAAGGAAATGTAAGGAGAGGCCCTGACGTCACTCGTTGTGAAGCCGCGATGAAGCCGGAAGTCGGCCTAATTGACTAGGCAAATTCTCCTCTCTTGTTTACATGTGAATGCGAAGCAGAAGGCGCGACTCCCTCTCTGTCTCAAAAAGCACGTGGCCTGCGCGCCGCGTGCGCCGGTGCTATCCGAAACCAACGGAACGAATTTCAACACGCTGTCTTGCCGCGATACGGTTGACGAAATCTCTGCGCATGGGTGTTGTACTCTTGCACTGCCGGCGTTTACGATAAACATGGCAAGTTGCCCGCTAAGCTTTTTTTTTCATTTGATGTGTTCTTTGTGAAAATAAAGATTATATTTCGGACATTGACGCGTGACGAACCAGGCACCGAAATTTGTACAGCTTCTTTCAGATCACTTTTTTAACCTTTTGCGCTTCTCTTTGAGTTTTATGAAATTTTCGGTCAGGCTGTGGGCTAGACACAACGATAAAAAAAGAAAAAAATGTCTTCCCTGCAATAAACCCGGAGGTCCGTAATTATACCAGTAAAGTCGGCGTCGGTGAAGCTTGTGTGCGTGGCAGCCCGTTGTGCGCTACGGCAACCCAATCAGTTGGTAGAAGGCTCGCGCTGGGTTCGAATTCGACACTTGTTCTCTCCAGAGCGAAAGCGGCAAAACTCACCGGGAATTCACTCGCTTCGCTGCCTTAGCCTCCGGAAACCTATGCCACGAAGCCCGAACGAAGAAATTGGTCTGATTTTCCCGTCACGCGAAAGCGGATCCTCTTTCCTATTCACGACCTACTAGCTAAAAACAACGGGATCTTAATAGCTGGCCGCAAATGCAACATGGCGGCGAAAGGGTCAGCGGCGGCTCGGAACGACTCTATATAATTGCAAACTACTCGTGCAGCTCGACGAAGCTTTGCGGCCTGAACGAGGACGCGTTCATCGAGATCCTGGTTTGCATTACGATCGCCGAGAACACTGAAAGTAGACGGTGCATCAGCAGCGAGTCGGCATGCCCGAACGTGTCTCGTTTTTGTGCACAACCGGCTCAATCCGGCGCCGCCGCTGCCGGTGCATTCGCTCGTGCCGTTTTTGCTGGCGTATATCTCCCTAAACAAAGTTTCAAAAAGTACTGGCTGTGTCTTTACAGTAATTTGCGTGACAACTGGAATTTAGTATGGAACATAGCGCTCAAAAAGCAGGCAAACTCGAATTGATTCGCAAAAGCAGTGGCGGCCGCATCATTCCCCGGACCCATAACAAATGCGAATATTTTCGACGCGTGTGGACGTGGTTTTCCGACCGCTCTGGTGTTTTCGTTTCACTTCTCAACAGCGGCGTAGCCAGGGGGTGGCACATCGGGCCCGTGCTCCCTCCCGCCCTCTCAATTTGTTGTTCGTTGGCATAGAGAGCAGCAAATGGTCATTTTAGGAAAGTGTCCTCCCCCTCCCCCGCAAAAAAATTCTGGCTAGGCACCTATTTCTCAAGTGTGAATGCGGCATGTGTGTTGCAAGCGCGTACTCTTAATAGCTTCAGCCGAGGCGAAAGAAAATTAACTATGACCATACATGCAAAAAGTGTCACGCAAATGTGCAGTTTTGTTGCCAAGGCCAACGTGGGTATTGTCGTAACGCCGCTTGAGATCATCAAAAACCTAGCGTTGATTTCGTGTGCTTCTATTTGGTGCTGCCAACACTCGGTGTTTCGAGCGATGGCGTGTAACATTCGGCCAGAAAGTTCATTCATGCAGAGCGAACTTACTTGAGTTGCTGTAGCGTGTAATCACTCAGAATGCGTGCGTTTGATAATATTCATCTGATTGAAAGTAACCATAAACAATGTTTTTCGCAAGTTCAAGTATAGTTTTTTTTTTCTAAAAGCGATGTGGTGAGAAAGGCTGATTTTTAGCTACGATTTGAAACATGTGCTGTAGGAGCATATCGGCCGAATGGTTGAGACGTCGTTTCATCTGTTTTTCCTACACACATGTGAACCATGTGAGTCAACAGTCAACACATGTGAGACCTAAATAAGATTATTTAGTATCCAGTCAGCATAGAGTAGTCAGCCTCTTCCTTGGCTTTTTCTTTCTTGCTCATGGGGAACTCGACTTGGATTATTCGACCGGGATCAGGTTTGCCTTATCGAGGCTAATTATGCTCGGCTATATGAAGGGATACCATTATCAATTATGCATAATTAGATTTGGATATACCTAACTTGACTCACATCGGCTTGTTTACGCGTTACATGGATTAAAACCAAAACAGCAAACGACTATGCCTAACTAAAATTAGCCTAATTTAATCTGCTTATACTTGGATTTTGCAGGTTATAATTCGCTACACTATGCTTCAGTAGTTTTTACTAGAGTTTGGCCCGACAAGGCAAGTTTAACTTGGCCTGATGTGACAATGGCAAGCTGAGCCTAGAAAATTTGATTTTTTATGCTTGGCTTCATTTCGTTATATGGTGCTAGCTGTGTTTAGTCTATAGGCTAACCGGTGAAAAAAAAAAGAGCTACGTGCTCGGCACTTCGATTGCCGCTGCCTAAGCTCCAGCGTAAAAGAGTGGCATAGATTTGACTGAGTAAAGAAAGCAACACTCGGTGGTCGTTTTGGCTATGAGTGCCCTAACTTAGTCAAACAAAATGCTGTGCGAGGCCACCTGATTACGACTGGACAGGCATGCACACTGCAGCAGGCAGTATGCAGAGATGGCACGTCGATGCGTTCTGCCACACAACCCTTGGTCTGCCCACATTGATTACGCCTGTACGTTCCAGACACGTCGCAAGCTGTACTAGGCTGGTGCTGCATTCAATAACGTCTTTATAAACCTGTGAGCTCATCATAGCAGCCTTAGCAGTGCAAGAAGCACTTGCAGGTGCATGCTGCATGTTCTGTGTTTGTTGCAGTCATAATTAATATTTCTGTCATGTTGTCCTAAGTCCCATTTATTTATTAGCTGGCATACAACTGAATTGCTGCAACAAAATATGATTGACGTTGAACTCGGGCACTTTTCAGAAAGAAGATGCAGACTCATAGCCAAATATCACTTGGCCTATGGCTGTTCCCTTTTGTGGTAACGTATGTATTTGTTGTCATGGGCCTACTGATCTTTCTCTTCATTTCCATCAAGCTGTGGCCATCATGTGTGCCTTTGACTGCTTTTTCACGCGTGCAGCAGTGGTAAGAAAACTGTGAGAACTCTGCAAGATTTGTGTATAAGTTAGCCCATCATACTGTGTGATGATAAAGTACACAAAGAAAATTTTGAGCACTGCTCATGTATATAAGGGTGAGCACTAGCATTCAAAAACTCGGTGAATATTTTTGCAAGCTATACTGCAGAATGTTTCCTCTGTCAGTGTATTCTTGTGGATGTGCACTGGGCTCAAGATAGTATTGCATGATTAAAAGGCATTGAGCTGCGAAGTGAACATTGCAAGGGCTTTGGTTGGCTTCTTCGTGGTTTTTCTTTTTCAAATAAATATTGTAGGCACAGTATAGAGCTTACAGGCAATTTGAATTCACTGTACCAGGTGGGGAAGTAACAAGAGTGTTGGTAAATTATTTTCTGCAGTAGTGCCTGCTGTGCTGTTACCTCTTGATTGACGTTCTTAATTTTGTAGCACTTTGATTATGTTATCATTACATTTCTTTTCTGTGTTGTTTCACCATTTGTCAACCTTCATGGAATTCAATTTATTGCCTCAACTTCTATTTGACATTCTTCTTTCAAGGACATAGGCAATTAGCAACAACTGTTCAGCTGAGAGGTAGACCTAGTTTAGACCCATTTTGAGTAGAGCTCAATAGCACTAAGACATAAAAAATGCACAAAAAGCATTGGTGTATTAGTCTTTTGCACTTAATTTGTGTGTCAAGCCTCCGTTTTTGTGGCTATGCAATGCATAGCAAATAATGTAGTCAAACTGTTTGATATTTTGAAAAATTTAAATTCTCACATTTTTATCAATGGCGTTCCGAAATTGTCTGCACCCGCAAGACGTGGCTTGAATAAAATGCTTACCGAATATCTGTGCGGTGAACAAAATATTTGAACCAGATTTTGCTAACAGTGGATGTGTAAATAGTTGTTGACGTCTAATGGGTCTACTGTATGAATACTGTATGTCCACTTTCCAAAAGCCATTGAATACTTCACGCAGCCTTGCAATTATGAATCGGATTGTCTGTACCCGAGTCTCACATACGTTTGTGTCACAGTGTGTATGTAAGAAACCTAATAAAAATCTACCGTATGAACTAACCTATTTGCTTAATAAAGCAGAACTGAATCAAGTTTACCATGAATAAACAAAAGAGGAATAGCAAATAATTATAAGAAAAGTGAAAGGTATGTTAGTGGCGTGGTGCAAGCTATTGTATGACGTTTTATACCCAAGCAGTATAGAGATATGTTAATAGCTGCACGTGGTCCTATGAGTGTCACAATATTGCCTATAAAGGAAGAAACATTTCTGGTCAATAAATTATTTGCCTTTTCACTGCAGAGCCATTGCTGCTAGTGTGCAACAATTAATCTGACAATCAGAGTGGGACCTGTGTCAGAGGGCCTGTTGGACAATACCTACAAGAATGTGGTGGCTTCATACGGACATCACATGTGCCATAACCACAAATACAGCTAGGAATCCGAAAGTTCGGCAAGTAGCGTTTTTGTTTCTCCAGCCAAGTCACGCTCCTGTCTGCAAATAAGATAAATTGAACTCTGAAGTTGAGATCTTTCAATCCTATGTTGAGCGCTTGGAATATCAGGGAAAATGACATAACTGAATAGAAGAAATCGTGCCTATTTTTACCAATTATTGGCACTGAGGCATAAGAAATTCACCAGAAGTTGGTTTTGTCATTGCCAGGAGAAAAGTAAGATAACTTGTTCAAACTCACTGCTGCTCGAAGATGTCTGTAATTGTGGAAAGGTGTAAACTCAGTCATAAATTTCAGCTTCAAAATGCAAGCGACGAAGATTTGTAGAGTATTGGAAGGACCGACACGAAAATGTAACTGTTCTGGTGGTTGATCTGCAGGGCAAAATGGTAGCTTGAATTCAACTCACGTTTGAAATCATCTGCTTTTGACAAAAAATAGACCACATCACAAACTGCTGGAATAAAAGTCGGAAACCTGGAGAAGCGCTTGAATGCAGAGAATATGAAAAGAAGAAAAGAAGCATTGCTAAAGGTGCTGTGCCCCCCCCCCCCTAAGGCACTGAAGCAGGAAGTCCAAAGTGAATAAGGCCAAGAAACAGAACTTGTATAGCTGCCGCAAGGCCCAAGTGCCACGAAATTGCTGTGACAAAAGGTACTCATGCTAGCCATGCTCATCAACAAATCACGTGACGAACAAGGATAAATGAAGGCTAAAAGCATGCAGTAATTTTATTAAAACCACCAGAGAAACCTGTGTACACTCCAAACAACAATGCAATCGCATCAGCAAAAAAAAAAAACAAGATTATGGGGTGACTCTTACTGGGAAGTGCCATGATTCTTAAAATTAAGGTGGACATGTGGCCACAGCAGCCTTTATATGTGGCTATATGCTTCAAAGCACTGAATTGTTGGGCTAGTTAGTTTACATTTGGGCGAAGGCTTGGAATCAAAGGAAGACTACTTAAAGGACTCTCAGCTTGCAACCGAGCATATTTTGAAAAGTATCTCAGTGCAAAAACAAATGCGCAGGTGCAGTTACACCTGATTTTCACTGAGCCAACAACAAATATCTTGGTAAAATAATGTGTCAACGATGTACAATACCATGAAGGGAGCATGCTTAATCATGTTTTTATTTAACTGGATTCAAGAAAATTTATTTCCTTCATTGTCAGATGCACCGATGATGCACTAATACATGCATCTGCGACAATTTCAATCTTTTCTGCCTGTAAAATTTTGCACTCACACCTGCCCTTAGCCCTGCCCTTGACATTCGCCTCCTCTAAAAGTGCACTGCAGCCAAATGTACTGCAATGTGCACGAAGATGCTCCCAATTGTTCCCAGCATTCACCGTAGTTGCGTGCACTGCGAGTCTATCGTTAGGGCATCAGCCTGTATGGGCGTTTTACGCTTTACCACAGCTGAATGGTATCTTATATACCATTTCCGTAGCACAGCGGACAAATGGCTTCCTATGTTTTTTTTCCGACATACTTCTTTCTCTGTTCTTTCAGCTGCAAGAAGTGCCCAAAGGGAAAAGATTTCAGGCTACCGTGAAGACGAGGTCTATGCTCGGCTTTGAAGCTATCCTCTTAAGTTTGCGTGAAATTGTGTAATTGTAGAGAATTACAAGAAACTTGTTCAACTTGTTGGACCTCTGTCGTGAAGACGTGCTGGGTGAAGCCGCAATCTGCTTCAGAAGGGAGGATGCTATGGCAACGAGCAATGTGCAAAGAAAACCTGTAGTTCGAAGGCCTCAATCTGGTGGTCGAAGCTGAAGTTGACCTGAAGAGAGCATGGCTTGGTCACAACAGAGTCGAGACATGAAGAAGGAATCCGCCTTTTCACCAGTAAAGTATGGAAAGAGTCAAATGGGAGGATAGCTATTTTTGACTGTGGCTTATACTCCCAGGAAATGTGGTCGTTCTATGTTTCGTGGACCACATCATTGTTCGTTGTAAATGATAATGAGGGTAAAGACTGCTTAAAACAGTGTTCAACCAACAACAATACGATCCAGTTTTTGATTTAGCAATGTTTTTCAATTGTGACGACCACATTTGCTGGAAGTTTCAGCCATGGTCAAAAAAAGCTATCCTCCCATATGACTTTTCCCATACTATACTGGTGAAAAGAGGGACCGCTTCTGCATGCCTCAACGCGACTCTGACGAGTTAGAGTCGCGTATGATAAGGACAGCCTTAGCTTTGACTCCCAGATTTTACACCTTCTAACTTCAGGTTTTTCTTCCACATTGCTCGTTGCCGTAGCATCCTCCATTCTCAAGCAGATTGTGATCTCACTGAGCGTGCCAACACGACAGAGGTCCAACAAGTTTGTTGTAATTCCTTATATTCACATGATTTCACACATCCTTAAGAAAATTTTCAAAGCATAATGAATACCTGGTCTTCTGAGCACCCTTAAAGCTTTTCCACTTATGCACTCTTGCAGGTGACCAAACAGAGAAAGAAGTCTGTTTAAAGAAACATAACCCATTTGTCCGCTGTGCTACGGAAGTGGTATATAAGATACTACTCAGTTGTGGCGAAGCTTACATTGGCCAAACAGGCCGATTCAATAATGATGGAATAGGAGGGCACCTAAACTATAGTGAACGCTCGCAACAATGGGGAGCACCTTCCTGCACATTGCAGTATATTTGGCTGCAATGCACTTTTCGAGGAGGTGAATGTCTAGGGCGGGGCTAGGGGCAGGTGTGAGCACAAAATCTTACAGGCGGGAAAGATGAAAATTGCCGCAAATGCATTCATTAGTGCATCATCAGTGCATCTGACAATTAAGTAAATAAACTACCTTGAACGCTGCCAAGTCGTAAAACCTATTAAGAATGCCCCATTCTTGGTATCGTAGACTGTTGACCCGTTTTTTAGCCAGATATTTGTAGTTGGTTCAGTGAAAATCAAGGGCCGGATTCACAAAACTCCCTTACGAGAACATTTTTGCGCGAGGAGAATTTCGTTGCGTAAGTCGATTCACGAAACGAAAGAAACGTCGTAAGAGGCCATCGTTGTCACATCGGCCGCTGCAATAAAGCGCGCTGTGACTGCCCTTGAACATGTCAGCGATGCTGATGCAGTTGCTATATTTGCTTAAGTCACCAAAAAGTGCTCGTAAGTAGATTCACGAAGCAAAATTTTGCGTAAAACAGCATGGCTAAGAAAAAATCCTAAGAGTGGTTCGGACCACTCTTAGGAACAATGTGGCTACTTAGAAGCTGCCGCCGCGGCGGTATAATTTGGTGTCTTGGCTGGTTTTGAGTTAATTCACGCCCATGAAGGGCTTCCTGATGACTGCTGGTGCGTTTTCATTTTTTTCGGCGCTTTGAGTTTCATGTTTTGTTTCCCTTGTTTCGCAGTGAATGGTATTGACAATCACCGTCGTGCAATAAGTTCGAAGTCGCAGTAATTGAAGAATATTATTGGGCGTCAATGGTGAAAAATTATTCATGCAAAGATTTGTGGTTGGACGAAAACCAATGTGCTACGTGAATGGTCTGTGCATTTGAATGCGGCACGGCATAGGATCAACCTTATTTGTTATGTTTTAGATGCGGAGGCATCTTATACTCGCGCCTTGTAGTGCGCCGTCCGCGCCGTCCGCACCGCTTCTCGAACATTCGACAGCTGACGCGCGCGCATGCGCCGTCGCGCCGTCGCCCACCATCTGTGCCGCGCGCGCTTCTCCTTCGAGAACATTCGACAGCTGACAGCGCATGCGCCGTCGCGCCGTCGCCATCTGTGCCGCGCGCGCGCTTCTCCTTCGAGAACATTCGACAGCTGACAGCGCATGCACCGTCGCGCTGTATATATACTCAAGGTCGGCGCTCGCTCGCTCAGTTGCCGCTCGTCCGTTGGTTCGTCGCAATAAATAAAACACCGCCCTTTCGCATACGTGCCGTACGTGTTCACTCATTTAACACCCCATTTCACAACCACGTTAACCAATTTAGCCATCGACCCAAGTAAGTCGCAATTTAACACCCGTTAACCAATTACATGCTTCCGCATCCTCCTCAGTGTTCCCCCGAGGGAAGCTGCGGGCAATTTTTTTGTGTTGCGCCCCATCTCATCCAATTAAAAGCATGACTCTAGATCCTTGCCTCATTGTTGAAAATTACCACCAAAGAGGTTAATGGGAGCACATTCCTTGCACGCTGTTGTGGATCCCGGTGCTGAGTCGTATCACACCGCTGCCACCAGTTGTTGCGGCTCTCGGTGCTGTTCTCCAGTAGTCACTTCGGATTCCAGCGCTGATCACCAGTTGTTGTGGATCTCGGCGCTGTTTACCAGTTGTTTCGGACCGGGTTCTACCCAGTCTCTTGTGGTAGCGTGGTGTAGCTTCAAGTTGAGGAAACGAACGCTGACAAGATGGGGATACGAAAACAAACAGGTTTATGGCACTATTTACACTTATTTACAGCATGAGGTTAGGAGTTCACAAACCAAGAACGTGGTGGTTGAACCGTTACATGGTTCAGAGCGGCGTCCCGCACTCTGTGGCGTCGTTATAAGCCCTGTCGGGCTCCTCCTTCTTGAGTGGAACACCAATCACGCACACACAACAGGCGAGGGGTACGAGCATGCTCGGTCCACGTGAACATCCAATATTGAGTCGTGATCACTGCACTGCAAGGTGGCGCCAGAGGGGCTCTTCCTCGTCGTGTGTGTGCCGCTGGTCGAGGGGTCCCAAGCTCCCGACAGCATACATCAAACGGTCCGCCGATCTGTCCGCTCAATTAGCAAGGCAATTTGTGGCAGCGGCCGCGGTTTCTTCCAAGGAAGACGCTGTTTTTGTTGTCCTCTCTGGAACGGCTTACGGCGTCGTGGCGGCATGTCTCATCCTCCGGCTAGCAGGGACAATACCTGGCGGGCATAGGCAGGCGGCCAGTCGGCTACTTGTTTGAGGATTAAAAGAGCGCCGCTCCCCCGTAAGCTCTGGACGCTGGTTCCGAGAGAACTGGGGTTCCAGGCGTGGGAGCGGTGCCCGGCTACGCTTCTTAGCGACTGCATGGCGCCTACTGACGATGGTGATAACAACGCTAATGGAAATAAAATGAGAGGAACTTTTTAGTGAGTGGTTCATAAAGCTTTTGCTCTAGTGTATTCTGATTGGCTCTTACGGTCCAATGGGTGCGATTTATGAAATACAGCTGTCGACACACTTCCGGACCATCTGGAACGGCACGTGCTTTGTAAACCGAAGCGTATTAGGGGTGAGCGTGATTACGCATGGAACTGCAAACAAATCAAGCATTTTCACCTTCACTGTTCAGAAACCGATATGGACCTTGATAATACGGCTAACAGTCGGGATAAAATGACCCTAATAACTTTAAATTGCACTGGAAATATGCAAACCCTCATGATTCTGGAGCAAACCTTGGCTGAATTTGTCCCTGCGACAATTACCAGCCGTTTAACTTGGCGCACGAACATAATTCAAAGGTAGAGCGAGCCACTGAGATCAGAAGACCAGCAAGTAGAAAGAGACAGCCAGTGACTGTTGTCCTGCTCAAAGTTTACGACAGTGGAAAGAGCACATTGTGATGTCAGGTGCAGTATGGATTGTATGTGTAGTAACACTCGATGCAGCTGCAGTTTAACTTCTTAGCAGTGCATTATGCAGCAGTTCCTTTGCTTGCATTCCAAATTATTTGAATTCCGCATGAAAGATACCAAACTATCACACTAATTTAAAGGCTGCTGTAGTGTTAGCGGGCAAATAATTTTGAGCTGTAGTTTTTAACATGCATGTTAATCAAAGTGCCTGCGTGTCTCTGCATTTCACTGCCATAAATCACAGCATCCATGGTCGCCAATGGTAAATTAACTGTGTTTGCATTATTTATAGTACAAGAAGTAAAGCCATGGATGCGGTAATCTTGTACTTAGTCGATATAATCCTTCATTATACACCCATTTCTATAGCACCAATGATGCCATCTGTATAAGCTCTGGGAAGTGATCCTATGTGCAATGTTTTATTTTGAAGGAAGAGAATCATCACTACTCCTAGTATATCTAACACTATATTTTAGTGCTTGTGTGTTGTTATACCACTGCCTGTCCATCCTTCAAGAGCCTACTTCTCTGTTTCTACTGTGTAAGTGGAACTTTTTTAATATATACATTGCTCGGATAGGTTTGTTCACAATGTAATTGTGTACTATGCAAGTGACTTATCATCTATGCAGTTACTCCGAATATAAATAAAAGTATTTTTTTAATTTATAAGTAGCTATAGCATGCATGTACTTATCTCTTTTTAGGTGCTTGTACAATCGTTGAGCCCTACAAAAGTACTGGTATATTCTAATATACAAGCTGGCATCTTAAAATACTTTGTTAGTGGAAGTAACAGTGTGCTTATAACCAATATTACTATTCTCAGATGAGCTGTGAAAATTCTGTAGAAAGGTATTTACATTTTTTTAACTGTGTGAAGGTAAACGTTCTCATGTTCTTTTATTATGGTCCCTGTTTCATGCAAACGAGACATAATTACTTTACAGTGGCATTGTAGTATTTGCGATTTTACACACATGTGCCGAGCAACATCGGAGTTGAGGCCAGCAGCAAGACATACATGCAGTGCAATGAAGCATCACCTCACATAATTAGTGTAGTCTTTTCCAACCAGTGAACCAAATTTTTTTCAAGCAGACTAACAGACAGCTGTATGGGAACTGTGTTGACGTGCAAACTTTGAAGTCTTTTGGAGGGGTGTTTTCGGAAAACGAAATAGGGTCTATGACTGTCAATATAAACACTGTTTGCACCAAGGATCTTAGTAGGTTAGATTTGTATTATTCATGTATTATCTAGAATTTCTTTGCGCTCTGCCGACTTTCAGCCCAAGTGTCCTAATATGCTTTGTTAGTGTGTTGTCAATGAGACAAGCTATGTCAATGAACAAATTAATATTGCAGACATTTACGAAATAATGATGCACAGCCCTTTTTTAGCATGAAATTGTCAACGGATTTATTCTGATGTTTCTTTATAAAAACTGCTTGTCACTGGGCAGCCGCAAAAACTATGCATCATGCGCTTCCGAGATGGTTCGAGAAACGAGTTCAGACACAACAGTGCTGGTGGATTTCTCTCGTAAGTTACTTTCTGTGTATTCAAAATGAGTGTATTAGAATGGTTGTTTTATAGCCATTCATTTTAATACTAACACCTCAGTGTATGTATGTATGCACGTATGTATGTATCTTTTAAATGAGAATCTATCCATCATTGGTGAGTAAGTTCAGTAGTAAATTAGCATAATTTGTTTCTAGTACTTTTCGTTCTGAGCCATTATACATTTCAAATTTTACTGCATAAAATAATGTAACCTGACACAAAATATGCGCATTCAAAGAAGTAGCTTCATTTGCCAACGTACAGTTATGAGCAAGAAATTGGGTAAAATGAAACAAACCAACGAAGATTAGTTTCGAGCATAGCTACTCTACATGGTATATCTTGTACACATTGCATTGGTCGAATATGTAGATTTCAACATATCAATTTTATTAAGAATAAACAAGCTATTACCTGTGGTTGTATGTGTGTGATATTTATGCATATTCTAATACCAGTTGGCAATTACTATTAAGGTCACAAACTTAGTTAAGCTGAATACACGAATTTTATCCATGCACCTTTCATCTGTACTGGAACTATTGCTAATAAAAAATAAACTTCGGTTTAAAAATTTACTGTAGTAACAAAAAGCGTATCTCTTTGTGCCATAGAGTATCTCTCTATGGCACAAATCTAATTGCCATTATTCTGCTCCAATCTGGGCAATAGGGGACCCTCCCAGCAGAACTCAATTAACCGATATAGTTCATTTTAACCATTGACAGCGACATTACACTGAAGCGCGCATCACGACAGATAGCAGGAGAGAAGTCATAAACTAATCACTCTGTTTGTGTCTTCTCTAACTGTTCGTGCTTTTGGGCCTTGCTTCATGTAATGATGCTTCCAAATCAGCACGAAAACATGTCCCGACAAAGACAGACAACTTGGCCGCAAGCAATTAGCTCGCTGCATGTACAGATTTTCTTAAACCACCGTGACAACTGATCGCTGGTGGAATATCCAAACACGTGAAAAGTTGTATACTAGGTGTGATAGTGGTATTTGAGCACTGGGCACTTTTGCGATAGGAGAGGATAGAGGGGAAAATTATGAACCCTGAATTACGTAATTTATGAAGGAGCATGGTGCAGCGCTTTTGGGTCAAAAGGGAAGTGAAAGAAAAGAGCGCGAAAGCCACCTTCTCAAAAAGTTAGTACGCGCCTCCACGCATAATCTCAGGCCGGGCAACCTCTTGAAGAAAGAAGAGTGCTCTGTGACACTGCGGATTGAACCCAGAACCTCCTAGATTGTAGCTGAGCGCTGTAACCGCTCGTACACTCCAGCAGCGCTTGCATTCACCCTATTGCTTATATATCGCCAATGCTTCGAATGACGCCAAATGCAAATACGTCCGGTGAAACTTGGTCAAAAATAGAAAAATCAGAATGCGTTTGCCCAAGGCTACTAAAAGATAGAAACCGCCACGTGTGACTGTATAACTGTGCACTATTTATCTTGTAGGTTGCTGTCATGATGACGAGATAGCTGACTCTAATGTACGCTACCTTCTGATAGTTTTCCAATATCAATAAAAAATTAAAATATATGTCGACATGTGACAACGCTAAGCAACTATTATGATTTCGCTGTCACTAGTGTCACTTTCACTAGATGAATACTCTGTTTACTTCCATTATTGTTATTTAAGGAAGATTTGGCCAATTAACACACACGTCTCCTAATCAGCATTGATTGTCACATCTAAAGACAGTCACACTTCATATCGCTTTTTGTGCGGCTGTCGCTCCCATAAAACGCGTACTCCACTTTTTTATGCTCTCAAAGCATCCGACTCTGCTTTGCGCAAAACTTTCCCTGACGTCTGCTGGGCCAGAAAATTGTCTTTATTATCTGTCGATTTCAAGCTTTCGCGGAGAGGAAACGAGAGTCTCTCTCTCTCTATCTCTCTCTGTCTCTCTCTCTCTCTCTTCGTTCTTTTTGCACGTGTGATGACGTCTCACGACTTCCAGACTCGTGTACACGTCCCTTGCTTTGTTTCCTCACTCAAACAACGCTGGACGAACAATTGATTGATATGTGGGGTTTAACGTCCCAAAACCACCATATGATTATGAGAGACGCCGTAGTGGAGGGCTCCGGAAATTTTGACCACCTGGGGTTCTTTAACGTGCGCCCTAATCTGAGCACACGGGCCCACAACATTTCCGCCTCCATCGGAAATGCAGCCGCCGCAGTCGGAATTCGATCCCGCAACCTGCGGGTCAGCAGCCGAGTACCTTAGCCACTAGACCACCACGGCGGGGCGATTCGCTAAATGGAACCCTAGGAACAGCAAAGACACGGAATATCCTCAGAGCCATGATTGATCCTCTGAAAACTAAACGGGAAGGACAAAAATCTCTAGAAAGAATATTGCACGCATATCCAGGCACACGACACAACCTCCTTCAAGACATCTATATTGAGTGTTTAGGTGCACGAGCCATCACAGCCCTTTACCAGGCTAAATACACTGGGCTCCTAAACTCAGAAACAGATGCACCTTTCACGCATGCCGAGGTAAGAGCGGCAATCGTCACCATAAAACGCAACACAGCGCTTGGGGCGGATCAAATCACCAATGCCATGACTCGCAGCATGAATGACGAAGCCATAACAGCGCTTCTAAACTTCATTAACAAACACTGGGTATATGGCACTATACCTCAGCAATGTAGCATGCTGTAACAATTATGATACCCAAACAAGAAAAGAAATTGGCAATAAAATACCTCAGGCCAATCTCTCTTAGGCAAAGTGTTTGAGAGAATAATAAATACCAGACTTCAAGGGCATCTTAAACAAAATAACTTGTTGCCTAACACCATGTTTGGTTTCCGCTTAAACTTCTCGACACAGCGCATCCTTCTGCTTTTAAAGGAGGAAGTACTAAAAAATGTTCCAAAAGCAGGCGAAAACATTGTCATGGCCATCGACATAAAAGGTGCTTTCGACGACGTAAGCCATAAGGCCATATTAGATGGGCCAGTAGTGACAAACTACGGACGAAGGTTGTACAGAACTTTTTTACTTAAAGAACCGCTGTCATCAAATCAAGATGAGACGAATCCAAAGTCTTCCACCCACCGAGCAAAGGCACACCACAAGGCGCTGTAATCTCACCTATGCTTTTCAACATAGCCATGATTGGTCTAGCAAAAAAACTCGATGATATTCCTGACGCCCGACACTCCTTCTATGCAGATGACATCACTATATGGACAACCGCGGGTAGCTTGGCAGAAAAAGAAGAGCGGCTCCAAATGGCAGCTAAAACCATCGAAAAGTACACTAAAGAAAGGGGACTTCAGTGCTCAGCAGACAAATCGGAACTCATCCGGTTCTCCGAGAGTAAAAAACAAAGGACAGACCCGAGCCTCCGCCTTGAGGTCAAGCTAGACGGCAATATTAATGCAGAGAAAACAATTTTTCGTATCTTAGGGATGTGGTTACAGTTCAAAAAGCGATGTCTCTACACACTGAATATGCTTGAACGAACAGCTCAACAAATTGTTCGTATGATAGTTCGAACAACGAACAATCGTGCTGGACTGAAAGAGCAAGACGCGCTTCATTTAGTAAAGAGCTTAGTCATCAGCAGACTAACAAACTCACTACCCTACCACAACTTGAATAGAGAGGAGAAAGAAAAAGCAGACAAAATAAGGTAGGCGTATAAAGCGGCTCTGCGACTACCACAAAGCACTACAACTTCGAAGCTATGAGTGCTCTGAGTTCACAATACATTTGATGAGTTGGCTAAAGCGCAAGTAATCACCCAGATGAACCGCCTGCTACAGACGCCAACCGGCAGAAAACTTCTTCAGATGATCGGCCTTGGTGAACAAGTACAGGCACATGGAAGAGCTAAAAAATTGTCGTGCTCAGTCAGAGCCTGGTACAAGATATGTCCCCTACAGAAGAACATGGACCCAGTTCTACATGCGGGAAGACGTAAAGCAAGATTTGCTTACATAGATAAGACAAAATATTTGAATACGGCGAGATTTACAGACGCTGCACCATATCAGGCAAATGCAAAGAACATGGTGGCCGTGGTCACAGAACGAAAAGGAAACGTCACAAGTTGTACCTCCATAGCCCAAGCCTCTATCACAGAAGCGGAGGAGATAGCGATCGCGCTGGCAATCAAGGAGGACAGGTAGCGAAAAGCCCCACTGACAATAATTACGGATTTGAAGGTTGCATGTAGGAATTAATTAAAAAGGTGAAATATGTATTAAGGCTTTCCGAATCCTGACCACAGCTCACAAAGACTTTCCAATTGAATACACCCAAACCATTATCTGGGCGCCAGGGCACGAGGGGGTCACCGGGAACCAGTTTGTGGATTAGGCGGCTCGAGGCTTAACAAATCACCGAGCTTCCTTGCACACTGCAATAGAGGATCCAACGCCCCTACACCCAAACTTTGGTAAAATTCTTCAGTATCACAGGGACAATAGAAAACTGTACCCAGCACCGCATAAGAACCCCACAGCAATGGAATCGGTGGCATCGCGCAGAATCCAAACACACACATACACGAACTTACACAGGCTACATGTATTATACCCCACAGCATACAGAGATATATGTCCGTGGTGTGGGGCCACACCCTCTCTGGTTCACATCACGTAGGAGTGTACACATCACAGCGAAGAACAGCACAACATGAATAACACAGAGGAACAATGGGAGGCACTGCTGTCCAGCTCGGCCGTTGCTGATCAGCGCTGGCTGGTCCAACGGGTAGAGATGATGGCTAGGGCCAGCGGAGCCCTGGAATAGGGGCCCGACCATTTGGAATGCTCCGCGTTATGCGCAGAGTTTTTTTTTCCTCTCTCTTGACCATGTCATGGTTATAGTGTTTATATGTTCCTGAGACACTCTTGTCACGAGCCCGATAGCTGAAATGCTCAGGAAATTCGAAAATAATTTTTAATAAGCAAAAATGTGCAATAACGAAACCGAAACCCAACCGAGCGCGCTGTCTGCGTATGGCGTACTTTTTGGTAGAGCCGGAGGCCGTATACTGGTTCCGCCGGTGCGGAGTATGAAAACTGTGAAAGCCAGTCCGGCGAAGCAGTGGCCAAACACCACAGATGAAGGAAGAAAGCATTCCCGTGCTATACCCGTGCCAAACACAGCCGCCGTCGCCTTGTGGAAATCACAATAAACTTTGTAGAAGTCAAAGTAGCATGCCATCGGCTGCGTCGCTTCCGCTGACATGCCAAACATGACGTCACACAGACAGTGCTGTCAATAATTCCAGCAAGTGAGGTGAGCTTTTCGAGGCAATCTTTAAAATTCATTTGCAAACGATCAGTGCATCACTCAAACTTGTGATTTGGCATAAAGGACTTAAATGTGCAAAGAAACATACCCAGCGAATTTTATTGAGATTCACTAACCTCGAAAAATTGCCGGAGTTGGCTTTAACAATGTATAGCACTTGATTTTTATGATTTGGTTTCAGTTTGGTTTGGTTGCTGCGTGTGATTACTAGGCACGATCTAGCATCAGTCCTTTGAAAAATAGTGCAGTGGTGCACATGATGATGTCATTCGACGATAGCGCCTTTTTCCTGTCGTTCTGTGTTTTCGTTTCAAACAAAAAAAATCACTATGAATTCACAGCAACCAGCGCGCCAACACATTGTGGTGAAAGGAAATCACTCACGTCTTCCATGGGTAGCAAGAAGATGGCCCGGATGGTTCGCACGCTTTCTGCCATTCGGAACCGACCCGATGCGTCCAACAGCTCGGCCATCTTGGACGCCACTTCGTGGATGATCGTGTTCGCTGCAGAAGATGTGCTCGCGTTGGCCGCTGTGTCCGACGCGCGGGCGTACGCTGTGGCCACGGCTAGAGGCATTTCGCTGTTGATCAAGTCCATGCAGTGCCTGGAGCGTGCATCTTGCGCCTGCAAGAGCGTCCACACACTTCAGGGATATAGCGGTTAGTATAGGCAGTGTGCATCTGCCATGGTAGTTCAGTGGATTAGGTGTAGAAGCGCGAGTGACGCAGAGATCAAGCGTGTTGCTTAGAGCCTCTATACCAACTAAAGTACCAATCTCTGGCTAGCGTATGCTCGCGCCTACGCGTCAGAAGCGTCAAATGCGCCTCTCAGCGTCGGCGTCGGAAGGACATACGCAACGAGACGGCAAGGGATTAATCCGGGCTTATTATTTTCGCCTACGTAACCACGCGCACAGCGGTGCCAACCAATCAGAGGCCGCGATGCCTCCAAATGCTGTGCCTAATGACTGCCATTTCGAAGGCACGGCCGAGTGCTAGAAGCAAGCACGGAAACTCCTGCAAACGTTCCTGAATGACGGCTTCGTCATCTCGAACGACAACTAGAGGACGAATGACTGCTAGTGCTACCAGAGTGACGCGGTTTCATGCCGTGTTCGAGCGACGCCGACAAATACAGCGAATGCCGGCTGGATGCGCTTGCGCCAGTCCTGAGTTGCATCGTCAGCTGAGCGAAAACATCGTTCAGACTACTAGAGCATGTCGGTTTTCCTGTGCTTTGATCTGTGATTTTCTGTGCGAAAACAAGTGTAAACAGGCTTCGGAGGTTCGAAGCTTTGAGCGTGAGCCCTCGCTCACCACGGAATCAATTCAGAGCAGTGTCATCTGCATCCAGCGTAGGCCTGTACCGCCGCGTTCGTATGAAACAGCTTAATCGAGGAACATCGGCTGAAAAAAAAATCTACGGTAGTTTCCGTCGCAACGTAGACATTATATATGACGCCCGAAACATCGCGTAGTGACTACGGAGGAGTTTTTATCTGCACTTTGTTTTCAACATCGGCAATGATCATCGTTTAAAGCGAACCTCGCACTAGCCAACACATTTCGGTGATGTCAAAACGTACGTACTTACATAAGTGTATTCGCGGATTGTATGACGCTGAAACATTCGTTGGCTTTGGTGCAAGTTGTTTACGTGTGTTACCGAGCTAATAAACAAGCGTGCGCTGGTTAGTAGCAGTGTGATGTAGTTTCGTGTCAGGTACCAGTGACGCTGACACATTCAGCTGTCAGCGGTCTCATTTCCGTTCATGTACAAGATAGAAACTCGAACTTGCGTTGCTGTGGTGATCGAAAAAAAAAAGGTTGCATGATGAAGTGCTGCTGGTATTGCCTGCTATTTCACTTCTCGCTTCTCTCATTAGCACATACGTTGTTTGGAAGCATTCTAACACACACTTTCTTAATTTCTACTTCATTGGGATACTCACAGCTATAGGCATATAATGTCGCTTCTCCATCGTTGTACAGTTTACTGTGATATAACGCGTCTTTTGTTTACAGCTGGACAGATATATAATAACCGAAAATCATGTAAGTTAGCAGCACCTGATTTGAAATCAGCTGCACAATGAAACGATATATTAGGAAGAGAAGGTCACCACATGTATGTACAAAATAAATGAAAGTGCACTGGTGCTGTACTGCGCTTTGTTCAGAATAATTGCAAACAGTGCCTCATATGACTTATGAGACTCTTCAGAACTGTGCATGCATTTATCTGTTCCTCTAGGCTGTAATGATCTGAAGAAATTATTAAATGGTTTCAAACATTGAATCTTCGTGTGTGTTTGCAAAGATTGCTTCGTTTCCGTTCAGTTTTAGTTATACACATTAACTTGTGCTACATATGCATGCACTTAAGCATATTTGAAATATTCAGGTATTCAGTTTATTTATGTTAGAAAACTTGCCAAAAACTTCTGTACAGTGCTCTGGATCAATCCTATGACCAAAATCTGCTGCATCGAAAATTTCAGGCATTCTTTATTGCATTATAGCGTATTCGGACTACAGATGATATGTGAAAGCCTTTTACACAGTGCTTGGTTGCAATCTTGAAACCAATATCTGTCTGATCAAGAAGTTTCAGATGCATTTTGTAAATGTTAGAGGATATTTAAACTACCAACAAATTGCAAACGCCTTCAACACAGCCTGGATCTGCAACTACAATTCAGTTTAGAGATATTTTGAGGGCTCTCTGATATATTAAAATAAATTTATCAAAACTAGAATGATCTACTTGGTTTGGTTCACGATACCAGTGTGACTTTTTGGAGGCACTTGTACCATAATAATGTTCTATTTTTCTCATTTGTTACCGAGCTGCACTCAGAAGGTAGTGATATTTGTTTACGTTGGCACACTTATTGTGATATTATGGTTTAAGTGCTTTCATTTTGTATTTATTTACACTACTTCCGCAGTATCCCCGCACTGGGCTGCAGTATTTGAAAGTGAATAAATATAACATCCGCAGGCATTCTACGCAGTGCTCGGTTCCAATCTTATGATCAATATCTGGTGCGTCATGAAGTGTGGGGTGTTGTTTATTTATTGCATTGGAGAACATTTTGGCTGCAGTCAAAAGCCTTCTGCACAGGGTTCAGTTGCAATCATATGACTGATATCTGTGACTTCATGAACCGTGAGCGTGATTTGTGTTTTTTATAGAATAATTTTGATTACAGACGTCCAGAAGTCTTTCATACAAGATTAAGTGACAGTCTTTTGAACAATATCTGTCACATCATTGATTGATCGATTGATCGGCCACAGGAGGGTTGCCCTTTCCTTTCCTGCCGAGACTACGAAAAATGCGCCATAGACCTTGGAGGCCCAATACACGGCCAAGGCGTTCGCAGGTGGATTGCCAGGCTTCACTGATATGTGGGGTTTAACGTCCCAAAATCACCATATGATTATGAGAGACGCCGTATAGTGGAGGGCTCCAGAAATTTCGACCACCTGGAGTTTTTTAACGTGCACCCAAATCTGAGCACACAGGCCTACAACATTTCCGCCTCCATCGGAAATGCAGCCGCCGCAGCCGGGATTCGAACCCGCGACCTGCGGGTCAGCAGCCGAGTACCTTATCCACTAGACCACCACGGCGGGGCTATCTGTCACATCATGTAGTGTCAGGCAGAGTATGTTGCATTAGAGCATATTTCGACTACAGACTATGCCTAAAAGCACTCTACGCAGTGCTTGTTTCCTCTCTTATCATATATCTGTTGCACCAATATCCGTTGCATAATTAGGAGTCATGTGTGCTTTCTCTAGTTAGAGGATATTTCTAATACAGACTTCATCAAAAGCCTTCCATACAGGTATGTTGCATTAGAGCATATTTCGACTACAGACTATGCCTAAAAGCACTCTACGCAGTGCTTGTTTCCTCTCTTATCATATATCTGTTGCACCAATATCCGTTGCATCATTAGGAGTCATGTATGCTTTCTCTAATTAGAGGATATTTCTAATACAGACTTCATCAAAAGCCTTCCAAACAGGTATGTTGCATTAGAGCATATTTCGACTACAGACTATGCCTAAAAGCACTCTGCGCAGTGCTTGTTTCCTCTCTTATCATATATCTGTTGCACCAATATCCGTTGCATCATTAGGAGTCATGTGTGCTTTCTCTAATTAGAGGATATTTCTAATACAGACTTCATCAAAAGCCTTCCATACAGGTATGTTGCAATAGAGCATATTTCGACTACAGACTATGGCTAAAAGCACTCTGCGCAGTGCTTGTTTCCTCTCTTATCATGTATCTGTTGCACCAATATTCGTTGCATCATTAAGAGTTATGTGTCCTTTCTCTAATTACAGGATATTTTTAATACAGACTTCATCAAAAGCCTTCCATACAGGGCCCATTTGCAATCTCAAGATCGATATCTGTGACATCACGAAGTGTCGGATGATGTTTGTCACTTTAGAGAATATTTCGACTACTGACAACGTTATAACTGTTATAACGTTATAATTGTGGGCAAACGTGAGAATCACGCAACGCGCGTGCCTCATTCTGAGCTTTAACTTGTCTCTGCGGCACGACTCTAATATTTATTGCGCAAATTTTCTATGGTGGTCACTCGTAGCACATTCAATCGCCATCGATCCACACATGGGTGAAAACGAGTTATTAATGGTTTAATTCAGTTCTAGAGATTTTTACCAAGAGGTAAATCCTGTATAAAAATGCGATCAGCCAGCCGTATACCATTTTGCGTCCTTAAGTGCTGTCCAGTTTTCTTTTTCTACAGCTTCATTCATAAGCTGTGTGATATTTTGCGGCAGCTCTTAGAAGATGAATCAGTTTTCGAAG
This sequence comes from Rhipicephalus annulatus, assembly GCA_013436015.1. Classification (NCBI taxonomy): domain Eukaryota; kingdom Metazoa; phylum Arthropoda; class Arachnida; order Ixodida; family Ixodidae; genus Rhipicephalus; species Rhipicephalus annulatus. The sequence continues at coordinate 172,897 of WOVY01011315.1, read as the reverse complement.
CTGACCACGTTCTCGCCTGTAGATCAAAACAGCATTCAGAGGAAGTGACAATGGCTATGGGCCCGTTCTACAGACGTAATCTACAAGCGAGACACCCTGTGAACTGAAGTCGCAGACGGCAGGGGCGTTGGCAGAATTTTTCAGGAGGGTGCGCCACCTTGATTATAGCTGGGCCCGGGCAGGCAGATGTGGTAGACCGTTATTTTGTGCGCTATACACCATAAGAAAAATTGGAGGTGGGGCACGGGATTGGTGTGCCACCGCCTGGCTGCGCTACTGGTGGATGGAACCCCGTGTGGTCGGGTACACACATAGATACGGACAGCTGGAAAAGAGGGTGGGAGTGGCACAGACTCTGGTTAGGTTACCGTGGCGAGAGAAGTAAGCGTTAGCAAACACTGATGTGGCAGATGCATGATTTGATAAAGAAGCTTTCGTCAAACACACAAAAGCAATTAACTGGCCACCAATAGACTGAATATGGTAAAATAACGAAAGTAAGTAAAAAAGAACTGAACTTCCGGGCTAAATCTTGACTCTCTGACAATTCAGACAATGGCGCAGATTCTTGAATGTAAAGAAGGCAACTTTTTCCACATGCACACCTAGGTCATATTTTAAAATATATATAATCGGATTGTTTGCACATCGGGACTTCCATGCGGAAACTCAAACGTTCTGCTTTTCTGTGAGCAATTATGATCGGCGCTCATTTTAACCCCATAAGCTCGAAATAACAACCACAACAATAGAGAAAGAGAGAGGTGACAGTGGCACAGCCAGTGGCCATGCCAGTGCCCTTACGTACGTAGCGCACAATGGCATGCCGCCGACAACACTTGCTGCAATTTTCCAGATTTTGTAGCCTGCAGAAGTACGCACACATGAAGCCACAGAAAGACAACGCTGTTTGAAAATGAAAACAGCGCAAATTTACGCTAAAGCAACGCATCCAACCATCAGCCTTCCTTCGCCAGAGTGAGGCGAGATCACGTGATCCAACCATGCACGTCACAGTGATTGCAGCACTCGCGCCTCCAGCGGTGGGCCTCACGCCCAATACCTTCATCATCTATTCCCTTCACGTGATACCAGATTTTGTATATGGGAAGTTAGCGAAATGACCACGAGCGCATTATAAGCGTGGCACGCAGTCATGTTCTCACATGACCAGCATGTGATGATTATCATGTTTGCACCAATCGTATACCTTCATCACCCATTCACGTCACGTAATACCACATTTGATGTATGTGAACCTATCGAACGACCGCGAGCGCACCATGAGCGTGACATGTAGTCATGTTCTTACATGACGTGCATGTCATGATTTGCATGTGAGGGCCCGTTACTTATGTTCGCCATGCAGTTATGTCATACCATACCAGTCTCGCGATATGTCATGTGAACGAAACCACCCCGGGAGCAGCAAAACCTTGGCTTTAAACCCTGACATTCATGACATACACGTCATGATTTTCATGTTATGGCTAGTCACTTACGCTCGTCATACAGTCATGATAATGTGACGACGTGGGATCGACGCGCACAAGAAGAACCATGAACAAATACGCTTCATCGATCGCAGGAAAAGCCTTCAACGTCTTCTTCGCCTCTACGCTCGGCCAAGATCACTCGCGCTGCTTTGTTGGCACCGCAACTGGCACGTACGCATGGCGTTATTCTCCCTTTTGAAAAAAAAAAACATCGCCCCGATGTTAAGTGTACGGAAAGCAAGGTAAAACCAAAAGTGCACAGTTAGTCACTAAAAGTAAGGCTTCATGCGGAGCAATCGGACCACTTCTGGTGAATGTCATCGGCGCTTTGAACACTGAATGACGTCCGGAACAACCTCGCGAAGTATACGTTCGCCGGAACTGCGCTCGTTCTCGTGGGAAGAAGCGCTCTCGAACCAGGACCATGCCTCGGGCATAACAGCACCCCAGCCACCAGACAATGCATCGGAAATTTCAGCCGTCTAGCGCGGCTGCGTCACGTAGCACGTGCCGCCAAACACGTGCTACGTGACGCCAAACAGTCTCATAAAGAGTGCCGCCAAACACGTGCTACGTGACGCCAAACAGGCTCATAAAGAGTGTACCACACTCGCCGCCATGGCTACTAGTGGCGCTGACTGACACTCCCACGTTTAAATTGACATAGATACCCAATAAAGTGGCTGGGGGGATGGCTGTCATGGTAGCTCAGTGGTAGAGCATCGAACGCGTTATTCGAAGGTCACAGGTTCGGATCCTGCCCACGGCAAGTTATCTTTTCACCCACTTTTCTTTCTTCTCATTTACATTACAATTGGCCTAATAACTTCCTTTATACCTTCCTTGGCATTATTGTCTGTTATATCTCATATATATATATATATATATATATATATATATATATATATATATATATATATATATATATATTATGAAGTTTTGGTAGTCTTGGCTGCGTCAGTATTTATTTGAGGAAAGATCTCGCGAAACGAACGGGCAGATCAAGTACACAGACGAAGAGGATCATGATGACACAGAGTGGCGATGAGGACAAAGAGACAAGCGGATGATGGTGATTGTGATCATGCAGGGATGAGGACGATGTAAGTAAAAAATGCCCACACTAATCCCCCCCCCCCTGGAAGCGGACACCCTGGCCGCCGTAAGTCGAAGTGACGGGTAACGTCGCGTGAAAGGTTTCATGCGACAAACGTGGACAATCTCTGTGCTGCGGTAGCGGCGGTCTGTTGGGGTGACGAGTGGTGTCACACGATAATTAACCGGCGAAGTCTGTTCTAAAATAATGTATGGTACAATCAAGCGTGGTTGTAATTTGTCACAGAGACCAGGAGTGCGAATAGGTGTCAAAAGCAGCACCTCGTCACCAGGTTGGAAAGACGCAACGCTGTGGGATTCGCCATAGATGATCTTCCGCTCGTGCTGTCTCGCTTCAGTATTGATGCGAGCCTGATGGAGAGACTGGGCCAGGTGGGAAATGTATTCTTCGCTAGAAGACTGACATGAATTCCCATGGCTGTTAAAGAAGGAGACGTCGAGAAAGGTAGTCGGGTGCGTCCGTACATGAGGTAAAACGGTGAGTAGCAAGTTGTCCGCTGAACAGCGGTGTTGTAAGCGAACGTCAGGAATGGTGGTCGGGTTGGACGTAAACGGCTATCATGTCAGCAAGGGTTCGGTGAAATCTTTCTGTGAGACCATTTGTCTGAGGGTGGTATCTTGAAGCTGCCTTGTGAGTTGTTCCAGAAGCGCGCAGTACTTCATTTACCATTTGTGACAGGAACACTTTGCCGCGGTCACTAAGAACTACACGAGGAGCCCCATTACGCAGGATTGTGGCGTGAAGAATAAAGTCTGCAACTTCCACAGCTGAGCCTGTAATAACAGAGGAAGTCTCAGCGTAGCGTGTCAGGTGGTCCACGGTGGTCACTATCCATCGTTTGCCAGCAGATGTGACGGGGAGAGGCCCATAAAGGTCAACACCTACAACCTCGAACGGCATTGAAGGGCACGGATGTGGCTGTAGAGGTCCAGCAGGTGCAGACGTGGGGAGTTTAAGACGCTGGCATGGGTAGCAGGAACCGACGTACCGCGCTACACTAGAAGAATGGCCAGGCCGGTAATAACGACACCGAATGCGGTCAAGAGTTTTTTTTTAACCAAGATGACCAGCAGTCAAGTCTCTGTGAAAGGCTTCAAGCACCTGAAGTGGAAGAGAGCGTGGCAGTACAGGAACCCAGCGTTGACCGTCAGGGTGATAAACGTGGCGGTAGAGAACCCCATTTTCCAGCTTAAAGTGCAGGATTTGACAACGGAGTCGCGCTTTTGGTGGATGAGAAACTCCCGAAAGGTGGTCCATCATGCGTCTGCAGTATGAATCGGACCGCTGGCGGGAGATAAATTTTGGCCCATCGTTCGAAAAAGGTTGCCTTATTGATGCGAGCGTATGGACGTTGGTAGATGTGGCGGTTGAGTTCTCACCAACGCTGATATGGGTAGTTGGGAGTGGGCAACGAGATAAAGCGTCGGCGTCTTGATGTTTTTTGCCTGACTTGTAAGTTATGTCGAAGTCGTACTCCTGCAAGCGTAGTATCCACCGACCCAAGCGTCCGGACAAGTTCTTCAGTGTAGAAAGCCAGCATAAGGCATGGTAATCCATAACGATTGTGAAGTGACGGCCGTGGAGATAGGGACGAAACTTCTGGACTGACCAAACCACAGCCAAACACTCTTGCACAGTTATCGTGTAGTTCTTTTCGGCAGGGGTGATTCCGTGACTGGAATATGCAACAACTTTCTCTAGGGGAGACTTGTCGCATTGTAGAAGAACGGCTCCTATACCAAGGCCGCTAGCGTCGGTACGAAGGATATTCGGTGCGGCTTCTTCAAAGTGGCAGAGCAGACGTTCAGACGTGAGTGCCCGCTTCAACAGCTCGAATGCAATTTGACATTCTTGAGACTACAGAAAGGGGACGTTCAAAGCGAGTAGTTGGTGTAATGGAGCAGCAATAGAAGCGAAGTTCTGGATGAACCGGTGAAAATAGGAGGTGAGGCCAAAAAAACTGCGAAGCTCCTCTGGTTTTTCGGGACGCGAAAAGTGATGGACTGCAGAAATCTTGTCAGGGTCAGGCTGGATGCCATCTTTGCTAACGACGTGTCCTAAGACCTTGATATATTTGCTAGCGAAAGAGCATTTCTTAGTGTTTATTTGAAGCCCGGCGCCGGCAAGGCACGTTAGAACTTGATCCAATCGTTCTAGGTGCTCAGGAAACGTTGACGAAAAGATAATAATGTCATCCAGGTAGCAAAGGCAACTTTGCCATTTCAGGCCGCGCAGCACGGTATCTATCATGCGCTCAAAAGTCGCGGGTGCGTTGTAGAGCCCGAAAGGCATCACGTTGAATTCGTATAGCCCGTCGGGGGTTGCGAACGCCTTTTTCTACTTATCGTCTTCATGCATGACGATCTGCCAGTACCCAGAACGCAAGTCGATGGTTAAAAAGAATTCCGCGCCTTGTAGGGAATCAAGGGCGTCGTCAATGCGTGGCATAGGGTGCACGTCCTTGCGTGTGATCTGATTGAGCGCCCGGTAGTCCACGCAAAAACGCACAGAGCCATCCTTTTTACGGACCAAAACAATAGAAGACGACCAAGGGCTACATGAGGGACGGATGACTTCCCGTTTAAGCACGTCCGCAACGTTTTCTTCTATAATTTTTCTTTCTGCTAGAGACACGTAGTAGGGTCGGCGGTGTACGATAGATGTCCCAACAGTTTGAATTCCATGTGCTGTAGCACTAGTGTGGCCCAGCTTAGGCGAGCAAATATCGAAAGAATTTGCATGTTTCTGTAACAATGCGAGTAGCTGCTGCCTCTGTGAATATGTCAATTCGCTGCTGATAGCGGTGGTAAAGGCGTAGGAAGAAACACGCTCACCGAGGGAAGGTTGGATGTGATGGCCTGAAGTGGCGTAACAAATACAGGCTCAAAGTCGGCAACACGGGCCACAGTAGTGCCCTGTGGCAGTAAGATCTTCTCCGGCGTAGAGTTGACAGTGGTGACAAGTGCAGAGCCATTGCGAAAACGAACGACACCAGACGGAAGAACTATACCTTTACGAACGCAAAGTGGTGACGGTGAGACCAATATATCACCGTGATAAATGTCATTGGACGTAATGCTGACAATTTGCTCTTGTAGTGACGGCAGTTCTATGTCTTTCGCCGCGATCAGACGACGTGGCTTCTGATTGTCGTCGTCAAGCATGTAGTCTGTATCAGCGAGGTGAACGACGCGTTGTCCACAACAAATTGCCGTGGAAGCAGATGATAGAAAATCCCACCCTAAAATTAGTTGGTGAGAGCAGCGGGACAGGACAGCAAACTATACATGATGGCGGATGCCGTCGATGAAAACACGCACAGTACAAAAAGTGCAAGGGCGAATGACGTTCCCCTGGGCAGCAACTAACATGGGGCTATCGTAAGGCGTCATTACTTTCCTTAAATGTTCAGACAAATCAGCACATATCACAGATAATGTCGCACCTGTGTCCACTAAAGCATCGACTCGCTCTCCTTCCACTTCCACAGAAACAATGTTACACGGGCCTGATGGAGGAATTTCAGTTCTAATTCGGAATGCAGTTTTTCCTCCACAAACTGCATCACTCAGTTTTCCGAATGAATATCAGAGGAGCATGAGGCAGGCCGAAGTGGAGAAGTGGAACGGCGGAAGGGTGAAGGCGAGCGGCATCTCGTGTTTCGGCTGTTTCGTGGTGCAGTCTATGCCGGAGGAGATGGAGACCGGTGCGGGGGAGACGAATAACGTCGACCTTGATAAGACGCCCCAGTGTACAAATCCCGTTCGCGCACGTCGTTCCGACGCTCATCTTGCTGGCGCTTTCGGCAGAAACGAGATATGTGGCCATGATAGCCACAGTAGTAGCATACATGGCGAGACGAGCGCCACGGTGGGTAATATAAGGCGTTCGGGGCACCTGGAGATAGCGCGGTCAGGTGGGCCGACGGGTCTGGGGACACGGAATGGTAGTTCACCGGGGGATCGGCAGCAACTGACGCGTAGGATGGACGTGGCAATGTTGCGTGGGCGTCGATGGGAGGCACGGCAGCAACTTGAGGGTACGTGGATATAGGGCGAGAAGCAGGTGGCTGTACGGGCGCAGATCCAGTCAGGGATGTAAGTTCCTCCCTGATGATGTCACGTAAGGGCACTTCCGAAGGCTGTGTAGGACGCGGTGTAGGAGGTGTGAAGCCCATGGACCACAATTTTTCGCGTATGTTGTCCCGGATGAGGTCACGCAGATGGCCATGTGACGTGGAGTGGTGGTCACCAATGTCAGGTTGGGGGCGAACGGAGTCCAGCGCATCAAGTCACTGGCATGTTGTCACGACATCAGCGATGGTAGCTGGGTTTTGCACAGCGAGGGCATTAAAGGCAACAGGCCCAATGCCTTTCAATATATGGCGCGCTTTGCCCGATTCCGGCATGGGTTGATGACACGCCGGCACAGTGCGAGGACATCCTCGATGTATGAAGTGTACGATTCACCGGGATGTTGTCGGCGAGTATCGAGTGTCCTCTTCGCGACGGCAGATCGAATGTCAGGTGTCCCAAAGACGTGTCGCAGCTGCTGCTGGAAGGTAGCCCAGTCGGGTAAGACAGCGACGTGGTTAAAATACCATGTCTTCGCGACTCCAGTCAGATGAAAAGGCACGTAACGCAGTTTGGCGGCCTCGTCCCACCTATTAGCGGCACTTACGCGATCGTAGTCATCGAGCCAGTCTTCTACGTCTTCTCCCCGAAGACCAGCGAAGAGCGGGGGTTCCGGCTGATGTCCGTGTATGTAAGTAAGAGGGGCAGCTTGCGGCGGTGAGTGGCTGATGATATCAGCGCCGGCAGGTTCGGAATGGGACATGCTGCCTGAATGTGGGCGCAAGCGGCGGCCTGAACGCAGCTCCAGGGGGTATAGCGGAGTGCGGGAGGTCAGAGGACCAAAAACCCACCTCCACCACGTCTGAAGTCTTGGTAGTCTTTGCTGCGTGAGCGTTTATTTGAGGAAAGACCCCGCGAAACGAACAGGCAGAGCCAGTACACAGACGATGACGATGCTGATGACCCAGAGTGGCAATGAGGACAAAGAGACAAGCACATGATGGTGATTATGATCATGCAGGGATGAGGAGGATGTAAGTAACAAATGCCATATATATATATATATATATATATATATATATATATATATATATATATATATATATATATATATATATATATATATATATAAGGAAAAATAGAGTACGACGCACGTTCCTTTTGCATTGTATATTCTGACTGACATTTTGGCTTTGGCTGGTCCACCAGCCGAAACGTCAGTCAAAATTTACCGCGCAAAACCAACGTGCGTTGTACTCTATTTTTCTTTATTCTACAGAGGCCAGCGTTACTTCCTTGTTGCAACTATATATATATATATATATATATATATATATATATATATATATATATATATATATATATATATATATATATAGTCCAGTAGATCCTCCGTGATCGGTCACAACGGGGTTTATTTCGACGTTTCGGCCTAGAGTCTGGCCTTCATCAGGATTCCTGATGAAGGCCAGACTCTAGGCCGAAACGTCGAAATAAACCACGTTGTGACCGCTCACGGAAGATCTATCGGACTATATGCAACGCTACGGCCACTCAACCACCATGCCTGCCTATATATATATATATATATATATATATATATATATATATATATATATATATATATATATATATATATATATATATATATATATATATATATATATATATATATATATATATATATATATATATATATATATATATATATATATTAACAGACTAGAAAAGGGTATAGAAGAGAAGCAGAGGAAGGCGAAAAGTCTTGGCACGATCGCAGTGTGCTGCCGCAAACGACCATCGTTCACCTCCTGTAAATAAAACCATCTTATCACAGCTCGCTGTTACAGTTGTGGTGGAGGTACGGGGTAATTGACACCCGAAGACGGAAGGTGAACCGCAAGTTCTTCGACGGAGCCGTTGCATCGCTGGACTTCCACCAAATCCATCTGGTCTGGACATGTCCCACAACGCAAATGAACACCGACCCCTCTCGACTTCTGCGCCGACCAGTTCGGCTCCACAACTGAGAGATGCTCGTCACTTTGCCGGCAGACCAGATGAAGACGTCGAGGCTTGGCTCATCCATTACAAACGGGTGAGTGCCGCTAACAAATGGGATGCCGCTTCTCAGCTTTTGTACGTCGCGTTCTTTCTGACGGATACTGCATTAATGTGGTACGAAAATCGGCAGGAAACGCTAAGTACGTGGGACAGATTTGTTTCTGAAATCAAAGAGCGTTTCGGCGACCCAACAACGATAAAGAAAAGAGCAGAACAGACGCTAATGCAACGCGCTCAAGTGCCAGGTGAAACTTGCAGGACCTACATTGAGGAAGTCATAAAGCTATGTAGGACCATTGACTCCGGAATGTCTGAGGAAGACAAAGTTGGGCACATTCTAAAAGGAATCGCTGAGGATGTTTACGGTTTCCTAATCGCGAAAGACACCTTGCCATCTGTCACCGATGTCATTCGTCATTGCCGCACTTTTGAGCAACTAAAGACGAGGCGTATCACGCCAAAGTTCGGCAGGCTACCCATTGTGACGACCATCGCGAGCAAAGACAGCAACTAGGCGCTTGATCTTGCATCAACAATCCGGCAAAAAGTACGTGAATAACTCGGCCTGTACGCGCAAGTGGCAAACCGCCCAAGCACTCATCCCCCATACCAGCCACCAGAGCTCGAGCGAAACGTTGCTGCATTCTCCTCGTACTGAGTGGCGGAGGGCTTTGAGGATTCTGATGCCACACCTCAGTATCAGCCACGTCTATACGATAGAGGCCCTGTCTATGACGCACGATCACGACGAGCACAGCCGCATTCTTTTACTCAGGGCTCTCAGCTGGACTCCGTCCCGCTGCGGCAAGGACAGTACCAACCCTACTACCAAGATGTAACTTACTACGAATACAATGAATTTTAGAGAGTGGTAGAAACCCATTCTTCACGTGATAACGAACTTCCTTGCCGACAGCAGCGGCCGAGGATTCGTTCCATTGAATATAGTATAAACCGTGACCCTCCCGTGTGCTACAACTGTGGTTTCACTGGGCATGTCGCTCGGTATTGCCGCCAACAACGCCGCCAATCACGAAGGACACCAGCCATGTCTTCGCCACCAAGACCCGGTGCTTCATGTGACCTGCGGACAACCGACTTGTTTCCAAGGGACCGTTTTTCGCGCGAGACCAGACGCAGTGATTCGCCAGCATCCGAGCGGAGTTTGACACCACCATCCAACCGTTCTCGTCGCTTGCCGTCTCCTGTGCGTCGTTATTCTCCGCCGCCAGGAAACTAGCATCCGCGGTCAATGGAGGTGAGGTCGCCGGACGGTCTTTTCAAGATATACCTCTGCCTATTGTTATGATCAAAAACAAAGTGAATGTGTTGATTGATGGAATACCGACGATGGCGTTAGTTGACACTGGGGCGACTGTGTCTGTGATGAACCTCGCCTTCAGAAACCGCTTAGGTCGCAAAGTTATGTTTTCATGGGACGATACAATCACCTTTCGTGGTGTAGGAGGCGAGTGGCTTGATCCTCTTGGTGTATGTGTTGTCAGTGTTACATTGGCTGGAAAAGTATTTGTATCGGAATTTCTGGTTCTCTCTCGTTGTTCGCACGATGTCATTCTTGGTATCGATTTCCTGGAGCAATGCGGTGCTTCCGTTGACTGTGGTAGTGGGGAAATATCACTAAACAATTTGTTTCTACCGTCGCTTTCCGAAGAAGACTACCGTGGCGAAGACAGGAACACACTTAGTGAGATTCATGAAGTGATAGCACCATCTTGGTGCCTGACACCCGTTCGAGTCTCTTCCACAGCGGTTGATGATGCTTGTGTTGACCTCGTAGTGGGGCCTCTACGCAAGAACTGTTTTAAGAAGGACATACTTGTGCCTTGTTCTGTTGTGTGCATGACAAAAGGAGTAGCAACATTGTGGGCGCTGAACTGTTCTGCCACGCCGGTTGCGCTTCCTCGCGGGATGAAGATAGCTCTCTTTGATGAAGCCTCATGCAGCTCGATAGCAGCAATAGCTATGGACCTCCCCACCTTTTCCTCTGCTTGTGATATTCGCCATAATGAAGATCTAATGCTCGCTATGATCAGCAAGACTCTCAGTACGACGGAACGGCAAGCGCTGGTGCAGGTGCTTTCCCGGCATGTTGCTTTTTTCGACTTCAAACATAGAGATGCACCCCTTCAGTTACCCTCGTCCCGCGCTCGTCACAGAATAGACACTGGCTCTGCACACCCAACCGCCAAAAGCCCTACCGAGTGTCATCCTTTGAGCGCAAAGTTATCGCCGAACAAGTAAAGGACATGCGGAACAAAGGGGTCGTGCAAGAGTCGTCCAGCCCGTGGGCAGCCCCGGTCATTCTTGTCAGGAAAAAGGATGGTTCCTGGAGATTCTGCGTAGATTACAAGCGTCTAAACACTGTGACGAAGAAAAAATGTATATCCCTTACCGCGGATTGATGACGTCATAGATTGCTTGCGTGCCGCTTCCTATTTTTCAATTCTTGATTTGCGGTCAGGTTGTTGGCAAATACCTATGGAACCCGGCGACAAAAAAAGACTGCTTTCATAACTCCGGATGGCTTATTTGAATTTAATGTCATGCCTTTTGGCCTTTGTAATGCTCAAGCCACCTTTGAAAGATTTATGGACACAGTATTACGTGGTCTAAAATGGGAGATATGCATGTGCTACCTTGACGATGTTGTGATCTTTGGCCGTACGTTTGAGGAACATAACAACCGTCTCAGTCTTGTTCTCGACTGCATCGAAAAAGCTGGGCTGGTTCTGAATTCTAAGAAATGTCGCTTTGGCGAACGTCAAACTCTCGTGCTGGGGCACTTGGTCGACAAGGATGGCGTCAGACCCGATCCTCGCAAGATAGAAGCACTGAGCTCTTTTAAATCACCGCAGTCCGCACGAGACCTTCGCTCATTCGTCGGCCTATGCTCATATTTTCGTCGTTTTGTTCCACGATTTGCGGAGATCGTGTATCCGCTGACAAACGTCTTGCGACAGGATGCAACCTTCAACTGGACATCAGAGGGTGACGCCGCATTCTCACAACTTAAGTTTGTACTAACGTCAGCACCACTGTTGCGTCACTTCGATCCATCTTGCCCGACTGAGGTCCACACGGACGCTAGTGGTATCGGTGTAGGCGCGGTGCTTGTACAACGTCACAATGGCGCAGAGCATGCGGTGGCATATGCCAGCCGTTGCCTGAGCAAATCAGAACGCAATTACACAGTTACGGAACAGGAATGTCTGGCAGCTGTTTTCGCCGTACAGAAGTTTCGTTGTTATCTTTGCGGGAGGCCATTTGGGATAATTACCGATCACCAATCGTTATGCTGGCTGGTCGGTTTGCGTGACCCCTCTGGCCGCCTCGCACGTTGGACGCTACGACTTTAGGAATACGACTTTACGGTGTCGTACAAGAGTGGCCGTCGTCACGCTGACGCAGACTGCCTCTCCCGGATTCCTCTTGCGACTACCGACTGCGATGCTGAGAATTTTGACGACTGCCTTGCTGCTGTTACAAGCACGTTTCCCAACGCGGCTGCTTTCCAGAGAGAACAACGCAATGATCTCAACTTGGATCCTCTTTTTGCCGCCGCACGTGCCTCCCAACACAGCGGTCGTTTTACTATCCGAGACAAGTTGCTCTATAAAACACACTACTCCAGACCTGGAGCACGTTTTCTTCTAGTTGTCCCCGAGAGCTTTCGCTCCGATGTTCTACGTGCCATGCATGACGATGCAACGTCCGGTCACTTCGGCTTCATACGAACGCTGAACCACACGCAGGAACGCTTTACTGGCCCAAGATGTACGAAACGACGAAGCGTTACTTCGCTAGCTGCGAGACGTGTCAACGTCACAAGCGCCCGGCCACCGCTACACCAGGTCCCCTTCAGCCGTTAACACCACCCAGCACACCTTTTGAACAAGTAGGAATTGACATTATGGGTCCATTTTTGTTATCTAACAATAAGAAGCGTTGGATAATCGTCTGCGTAGATCATCTTACGCGGTATGCCGAAACCGCAGCTATTCACTCTTCTACCGCTGCATCCGTGGCGGACTTCTTGCTTCACTCTGTGGCCCTTCGCCATGGCCCACCGCGTGTTATTATCAGCGACCGTGGCCGCCAGTTCCCTGCCGATGCCGTTGAAGAATTACTACGCCTGTGCACGACACAGTTCCGTCATTCCACACCGTATCACCCGCAGACGAATGCCCTCGTTGAACGGACAAACAGAACGCTGACCAACATGCTTGCCATGTACGTTTCTTCCAATCACAAGAACTGGGATGAAGTGCTGCCTTTTATCACGTACGCGTACAACACGGCAAAACATGAAACAACGAACTTCAGCCCATTTTATCTCTTGTACGCCAGGTGGCCACTAAGCCCTCTAGACACTTTCTTACCCTTCATTCTACACAATGACGACTCTGTATCAAACACCCTGTGCCTCGCGGAAGAAGCCCGTCGAATCGCTCGTCTTCGTACTCTGGCCTCTCAACGTCGTTCGGAGGAACGATACGACGACCGTCACGAACCGGTTTTATTCGAAAAAGGTGACTTGGTGTTACTTTCGACACCGCAACGCAAGCGTGGATTGTGTCAAAAGCTTCTGCCACGATATTCAGGCCCATTTGTAGTTTTAGAGCGTTTAAGCCAGCTCACTTACGCAATAGCTCGTCTTTTGACCAATGGTCGACGATCGAGCAGAACGCAGCTCACTCACGTTTCTCGCTTGAAACCTTTCTACCCTCCTTGTGCATCATAACTTGCCCTACGGGCTTCGTCTGCTTGCGGGGGAATGTAACAGACTAGAAGAAGGTAGAGAAGAGAAGCAGAGGAAGACGAAGAGTCTTGGCACTATCGCAGTGTGCTGCCGCAAAAAACCATCGTTCACCTCCTGTAAATAAAACCATCTTATCACAGCTCCCTGTTACAATATATATATATATATATATATATATATATATATATATATATATATATATATATATATGTGTGTGTGTGTGTGTGTGTGTGTGTGTGTGTGTGTGTGTGTGTGTGTGTGTGTGTGTAGCGATGGTTGGTTGAAGAATAGGAGGAAGAAGTCAGAATGGAATAAACATGGCGTATGAGCCAGGCCACATCTCCGATTCGTCATAGCGTCACACGAGCCGACAGGATGGAGACCTGCCAGCCCCTTCATCAGTCGCACATCATCGAGAAGGTTCTCCGCAAGAAACCCTGACCATAAATGAACTACCTAACCAGCACATATAGCAGTACACATCGACGAGCATCATGACGGAATCATCGACTGACCTTCCCATCCCTAAGTACACCGGAGCAGCGGACGATGGACCTGTACAGGACTGGTTCGACCTGTTCGAGCTCCACGCCACCGCTGCATCATGGTCGGAATGGGAGATGGTCGCCAACTTTACTGACTACGTCTCCGGTGAGGCCTTCAAGTTCTACCTCACCCATATATTTCAAAACGAAGAGTCATGGGAAAAGATAAAACAAGAAATTATCGTTTGGTTTGAAGAATACAATGACGACTACGACGAAGACTTGCTTATCACCCACCATCCACAGACAAACGCACTCGGTCGTCACAGTCAAAAGCAGCCTTCACGCATTGACCAATCTCCTGCTTTTCCATCGCGTGGATCTTCGGTCGCTCAACGCCCACTTCGCGTCTCACACGCCCACTACGGTCGGGATAGAGCTGCGGAACTCCGAATGTACTCAGCCAAGCCCAGGGCTAACCGTCCACATTCATGCGTCAGAACAGCTTATCTCCAAAGTAGCGGACACAGAGAAACAGCCTCAAGTAAAATAGGACCAAACCAAGCCTTTCGCAGTGTCGCCGTCGAGTTCCCAGCCACCTGAGAGCCAAACCAACACAGGAGGCTCGGAAGGATCAACTTTCAAGCTCTGCCTTTGCCAGGAACGTGCATTAAGAATGTCGTTGCAAGAGCCTCAGCAGATTTTTTTTCAATTCTGGCACACTATCTTCATTGCCTGACACGAATCGCGGCACCCTAACAAGTATTAGCTATTTGCTGGTCACATCAACCTACAAAGAGAAGCGGGCTCATGTTTCTAAAGGAAGTTCACCTCGTCAGATAGTGCAACATCAGCAATGGCAACAAAAGCAACAAGGAGAGGCCCAACAGCTAAAACGGCCACACCAACAAGGACAACGAAGAACTAAAGCCACATCGCAAGCATACTTGCGGCTTAAAGAATGTCCTGAACAACGACCACAAAAGAAAAGAGTGATTCTGCATCTGAGCCAGCTTCGCTGAAAGAAAAGTCAAGGAACTTTTCTGCACCTGCGTTCAAGATTGCGCCGTCGGTCTGAAGATCTGCACCATCGCCGTAGAAAACTCCCTAAGCGCCACAAAACAACCGCTTGTACTCTGCAGGAACACAAGCAGCACCCAATCAGCCACGATCAACGGGCACACAAACTGCATGCATGGCGTTTGTACCACTCACGACGAAAAATGCGACGCCAACAAAACTGTCGATCCTGCAAGGTGTTCCAACCTCGTTTATTCCTTGCAAGAACGCCGCCTGCGTTTCCATCTGTTTCCACGCTCAAAGCATGCTTATGTTGTCCAGAGCGTAACAGCCAGCCTCGCCCACCAGAGCCGTACTTGATAACCCCGGATTGCTGCCCTCTCCTGTGAAGTGTTTGTGCGATCTTATGGAACTTCAATCTGATGTGGAACTACAGTCCATTCGGACATTGTTTGCGTTCTAAGATTGCGTGTGCATCATGTATTGTAATATGTAACGCGCAACATTCTTTCGGAAGGAGGGGGAATCCTGTAACGTAAGAAGGTAGCGATGGTTGGTAGAGGCAGAGGAAGAAGTTAGAATGGAATAAAATGGCGTATGAGCCAGGCCACGTCTCCCATTCAACATAGCGTCTCTCTCTCTCTCTCTCTCACACACACACACACACACACGCGCGCACATACATACATACATACATACATACATACATACATACATACATACATACATACACACACACACACACACACATATATATATATATATATATATATATATATATATGTGTGACGCTACGATGACTGGGTGACGTGGCGTGGCTCATACCCCATGTTTATTCTACTGTCCCTTCTTCCTTCTCTGCTTCTCTGCCTCTACTACCCATCGCTTGATACGTCACACGATTCCCCCGCCCCCCGAAAGATGTCGCGTCAGACGAACAGAAATGAGAACTGAACATGCACGGCTTAGAACTGAACACTGTCAAAAAAAAAAAGAAGGTCATTTCAAGTCCGAGGAAGTTTCCGTTAACACACTATAGCTTCACAGGAGAGGACAGCAATCCGGGGTATCAAGTACAGCTCTGGAGGGCGAGGCTGGCTGTTGCGCTCTGGACGACATAAGCATGCTTTGAGCGTGAAATCAGATAAAAACACAGCCGGCATTCTTGCGACGAATGAACGTGGTGTGATGGCCTTGAAGCATTGGCTGGTTGATTTGCGCAGGTGTCGTGCTATTTGTCTTGATTGGAACCCATGCGTCGCCACGCGTTTGCGTGCTTGTTGACCGAGGCTGGTGCGGTGATTTCTGCGTCCTTGCGGAATACAGGGCATGGTTTGGCACCTTTCTCGACGTTGTATGTCGTGTTGCCTGAGTCTTGATCTCGACTGGAGAAAGCTTACTCGACGTCCCTTGGGAAAATATCCTGGATTCGATGCTTTCTTTGTTTCGAGCGAGAAATCTTGAATATGTCGTTGGTTTGGTTGACGCGTTTGTAAACGGTTTTCCAAAAACCACGTGTGTTCTTCCGAAGATGATTCCATTCGTTGTCGTCCTTGTTCGTATAGCCCTTGGAATCTCTGTTGTTCTTGGACTTGCTGGCATTGATGATGTTGCTGCGAAAAGACCTGAGGTGACAGCCCTTTTTCACCATGACACTGACTTTCTGGGCAATTGAATGTTGTGTCGAGTGGGCAGGTAGTAGTCTCTAGGCTGTTGTGCTGCATTTCGGGTAATGAAGGTAATGCTTCAGAGTTGATAGATACATCATCAGAAGCTTCTTCTTCGCTGTTCGCTGCGAGTGGTTCTTGCGCCTGAATCTGGATGGTAGGTTCAGGGCTTGGCTGAGTATTCTCCGAGCTCCGCCGCTCTATCCCGACCATTGTGAGCGTGCTAGATGTGAGGTGGGCGTTGTGAGCGGCGACAGCGCCAAGTGACGGAAAACCAGGAGGTAGCCCAATTTGGCTAGATGGAAAATAAGCTGATCCAATGTGTGAAGACTGATTTTCACTCTTTGAGTAGTCATGGCGTTGTTCGGCATTTTCCTCATGTGTCAGCTGGTCTACCATGAACGAGGCGTCCTTATGACACGAATAGTAACCGTTAGGAGCCTTTGAAGGGCTGCGTCGTAGAAAACCAGGTGGTGGACCATGTATACGAGACGAAGCATGAAAGGCATCAGTAGGGTGGGCGACGTCTCGTGTCGTATGCTGAAGCGATGACTTCGGAAATGCTGACTTTCTCGCAGAAGGGATGCGCGCTTGACGGTTAGGTTTTTCCCAATATACGCATGGCCTTCTGTAAGTAAACTCATGTGCAGAGAAGCAGAGAAGGAAGAAGGGACAGTAGAATAAACATGGGGTATGAGCCACGCCACGTCACCCAGTCATCGTAGCGTCACACATATATATATATATATATATATATATATATATATATATATATATATATATTCAGCAGGAAGTTCAAGGGGTCTGGTACGTATAAAGAACACAAACGAGTACACGTACGAAAGAGCAATACTTTTATGCCTACGTTTCAGCCGTGGCACGGCCTTCGTCAGGGAATAAAAAAGCATTCCCTGACGAAGGCCGTGCCACGGCTGACGAAGGCCTGACGAAGGCCGTGCCCTGACGAAGGCCGACGAAGGCCGTGCCACGGCTGAAACGTAGGCATAAAAGTATTGCTCTTTCGTACGTGTACTCGTTTGTGTTCTTTATATATATATATATATATATATATATATATATATATATATATATATATATTCTCAAATTCAATATGAATTCGCATTCTCGCTAACATGGCTTCAGAAGTTTCTTTCAAATTGCCAGCAGATCACAATACTTTACAATCTCCCGTCTCCTTTATGCTTTGTTACCTCCGGCGTACCGCAAGGTAGCGTTCTCGGGCTGCAACTATTCCTAATATATATAAATGACCTCCCTAAAGTTTAGCTTCGCGTGTACGAGTGTTCGGCGACGATTGAATTTTATACCGCCCCATACTCAGCCCTGATGACCATCGCATTATACAGAACAATCTTCAGCTTATTTCCCAATGATGTAAATTATGGTTAACGATCCTCATTTCGTCTAAATGCGAGGTAATCTCTTTTACCCGAAAATACTCAGTTTCTAACATTTCCTACCTTATAAATCACCACTCAACTTATCCTGCCACTACTACCAAATGCCTAAAAATTCATCTCACGTCAAGTTTTTTGTGGAACCTTCCCGTCACAACCATATATGCTAATGCTGCGATGTCACTGGGGTACCTACGTCGAAACCTGCGAAATTCTCCCTCCAACATCCGCAAGCTAGCTTTTAAGACAATTGTCCGCCCACAGCTCAAATACGCCTCTCCAACATGGTCACGCCACATCGTAGCAACTTAGTTTGTTAGAATCAATACAAAGTAGGGTGGTTAGGTTTATCTCGCATACCTATACTTTCAAATGTAGCACCTCGCGTATAAAACAAGATCTTTCCCTTCTTACACTCAATACTCTTCGGGATTCTGCACTCATGTCATTGCTTCAGAAGTACATTTATTCTAATAAACAGTCTTCCTTTAGGCTTGAAGTTTCACCTTGCACTCCTCGCAGATTACATAATCACCTCAATTTCTCCAAACATGTGCGGAAGCACCCACGCATTCAATTTATTGGCGCTTCCTCGTGCTACCCGATTGTGGAATTCACTTCCGGATTCTATTGCCTCTGAAAGAAAATGCTGATAAATTTCATCTACTGATCGTGTCGCACTATGCATGAACTTGTCAAAATGTACTTTTGCCGTCTTTTTTTTGTGGTTATGTATGTTTTCATAGTTGATATTTATGAGTTTGTAATTTGTTTTCACTCATTCATTGCACTCTGTTTTTTAATTGAATTGCCTGCGCGTTTTAACAACGTATCGTTTCATGTTCTTTCTAATCTGTTTTAGTTGTACATGCATTGATGTACTCTTTTGCTCCTCTTTTTTTTCATTCGCCAGTATTTTTTTTTGTTGCGAAGCTATGTCCGCAAGTTTATCGATTTCTTCCAGTATGATAATTATTCACTATGTGTGATAATTTTCGTATATATATATATATATATATATATATATATATATATATATTATATATATATATCGCTGCTAACGAGTGGTGGTAGGTTTGCCCACCCACTCGCAAAATAGTTGTTACGCCACGGCCTCCAAAGCATCGCCCCACTCACCATCCTTTACTCCGTGGGTATTTAGTGATTTTTTTTCAACTAAGGGGTGAAGACGAAGCGCGTAGACGGCATCATTACCGCGAGGCCTTCTGGTTCGACTATGGATGGCGCACCCTGGCCGGCATCGGTTGCATTGCGTCATTTCGCAACAGCCAGTCACACAGAGGGGTGACCTTTTCAAGTCACCGTTGAGAACGGGCCCTAAATCATTTGGTCCCAGTTCAATCAGAATTAAAACCATTGTCTCATGACGAGAATGACCTATGCCTACCTCGATTTCAACAGGTGAAGAGTTCACGCTAAGGGGCGCCAGTTTTCGCAGTACGAGCCATGCAGTGGTCACCGAAGCATCGTCGGTCATCTTGAGCACAAAGTACTCGAGCGCCGTCAGCAGTGTCGATGACGCCACAACAGGCGTCACCCGTCGACCAGCCACTCGTGACGTCACCTGACTCCATGTCTCCGCACTTATGTGAGTACCGAACCAGAGGCTGCGAGCAAAACCTCATGCACATTACACGTGCGTACACTACACCCACACGCAGTAAAGGCTCTCTCGGGTATATTTAGGATCTTGTGCGTAAAATAGCCATTTTGAAAGAGAAGGGGGTAGCACAAGGGTAGCCACGCTTGAGACATCACCAGGATTATTATTATTATTATTATTATTATTATTATTATTATTATTATTATTATTATTATTATTATTATGTGCCTTCAATTTCGCTGGCTTAGAAGCTTCCAAAACAAATTAGTCCTGAACTAGACCAGAAAACAGCGGGAACGTCTGTCCCACTGTTTTTAGCCAATTTTAGTTTAGCGTTTAGCGTTAGTGTGGTAACTAAAAATTCAAGGAAACAGCTTTGCTGTGCGGTAAACTATCGTAGCATTTCCGTCACGAAGCTGTGAGAGCGGCGTCACCTAGCGGTGGGTAAATGCGTCAAGGAGAGCGAAAATAAAACACTCAATATTCTTGCCAATATCCCTGCACAAATCAATATTACCGCTTCTTTGTAACTATAAAAGTAACAGAAAAAATGAACCAAGCAACACAAGCAAAAATTTCAGTGTTGCAGATTTTACCTTGATCTTGTTATGTTCAGGAACATTAGAAATTGGAAGAGACCTCAAAAACTACGCCAATTCATTCTTAATACTCGGTTGTTGAAGCAACCTGAAATTAAAGCGAAGTCATTTTAAACGATAGTTTGGTACATACATGAACGTCAAACACCACAACGTTTTATCTGCACAACGTAAACCACGCAAGACACGGTAAAGCTAATTTTGAAGAATAGTGTGCGTACCGTAAGCGTTACGGGTCGTTTATTGATTGTACCAGGGCATGCGCATTTGGACCCTGCTATTCCGCTAAGCCTGCTAAATAACAAATGTCCTTAAACTAGTCTTATACAAAGCATGACGTGTCAGGATTGGCACCACGAGCGCCTCTTTCCAGCCGGGAGGCACCTGACTTGTGCGCCACACTTTGTTGTAGGCCTCCAGAAACCGGGCCCGCATGGAGGGGTCAATATTGCTCAGCGCCTGGTAGGTGAGGCCTTCAACTCCCGGGGCAGCGGTCGTTTATTGTACCGGGGCATGCGCATTTGGACCTTGCTATTCCGCTAAGCCTGCTAAATAACAAATGTCCTTAAACTAGTCTTATACAAAGCATGACGCGTAAAGTCATCACAAATCAAATTTTTAATGAATTTATTCACGTTCACGTGCGATCGAATACATTCGATGGTGAAAGACAAAGGAACTATTGTGAGTGTGCAGCGGCAACATACAGAGACTCATTAATCAACGTGACTTCGAAATTGAACCATCAGAGCTATGACGAAAATATATTGTCACGGTCATAACATGATGAACGTGTGGGTGCCGGCCATAAGCGAAACCATAAAGATGGTGGCGACGATGACGTCATCCCACCTAGTGTTCGAGATGAGCGCGCAAAGCAGGCGATCTGCGCTAGCGACGCTTCTGACGACACTCGAGGCCTGCGGTCGACCTCCGGGCCATCGAAAGGCAGCCACCACAGCGATGAGCGCCTCGTTGTACGTCCCCAAGCGCTGCAGTTCGGTTCGGGCCTTGAGCCAGTCGGATAGTCCATTGCCGATTTTAACAGTAAGCACCAGCACGCCTTGAGGCTGCGAAGAACCAATTGCAAAAGCATATCTTGTAGGTGTGAGCATTTCGGAGAGTGCGTACGCACATGTTAGAACCTCAAACCCGCTGCTTTAGCCACTGTTTTTTTTCTTTTTACTAAAAAAAGAGAAAGGTAATGTGTTGCGACTAACGCCGTAATGATATCAAGCATATTCGTACCTAATGCTAGTTTCTTTTGCCAAAACTAACGACAGATTGTAGCTAATTCGAGCATTATTGTAGTTGCAGTCGGCTCCAGCATCCAAAACAGCACGCTCGACCACTCGAGACAAAGCGACTTAAACTGTACGACAGGGAACCGTGTGCACACAAAAAACAAACTCGTGACCAGGGACCCCAAGTATTGACAAGAAATGCGTCGGATATCGTTACAGGCTACCGCTTGAAAACTGTTGTATACTTGTACTTAAAAACGGTGACGCCAGGAAAAAATCACAGCATATCCACGGAGTGAATGATGATTAGTGGGGCGAAGCATCCGTCCATCCATCCGTCTATGTGTCCGTTTGTCCAAGCATGCGTCCAATCGTCCGATCCCGTTCGAAAACGCAGAAAGCGCGTGTAACACCGACGAAACGCGAGCCAAGGAAGCCAAGCACAAGTATATTCAACGCACCCGCCACTCTGCTTCGTCCATGGCCCACCAATTATCCACCACGTACGGCGGCTATCAGGGATACTGGGAGAGGCACGCGTTCTCCGCTCACTCAGGCAAAGCACGCGCAGCAACCAATTGGAGAGTATCGGCACTTCGGAGAGTAGAAGCATCGTAACGTCATCTAGGAAATGAGACGAGAAATGCTCATTGATTTTTTATGCCTTTTTCGTCATCTCTTCTGTTCTCGAGGGGACGCTAGGTGGCGTCGAGCGGATCAAACGCGTTCGTCTCGGCTCCTCAAAATTTTGCCTGTTTTTGCGTTAAACTTCGTGGCTTTTTTAAAGCAAATGCAGAGTGTGTCTGGAAGTATGACGTGATCATTTTACCACCAAGTTATTGGGACAACGATACCGATTTATTCCCTTCTGAAGTGACCAAGGACCTGGCATGCCCGGCCGCCAGGCTAGGACTAGCAGCGGACCGGGAAGCAGTGCATCAACTACCAGCAACTCTCCTGGGCGTGCCAATGCAGCAGCCAATAACCCAAAGGACGACGACCAGGTAACGGCAAAGGAAGCCATGGACACGGACGATCAAGATTTGAGCACAGAACTGGGCTCTGCAGAAGATTTCATCAAATACTCCCCATCGTCTGACGAGGCGATACAAGTGGAGTCAGCCAGCGGCGACGCGAGCGAACACCATGAAGCATCAAAGGGAGCTGACGACGAGGCGAAAGACGGTCAGTGGCAGCTTGCTCTTTCATTACGCGAACGTAAGAGACTAAGGAAGCAAGCGCGGGCCATGGAAGATCCCAGGCAAGTTGATGATTTTCAGCAAACTTTATTACTAAATCTTACAAAGAGA